>PVKE010034457.1:7371-17486 GCA_004027555.1 Craseonycteris thonglongyai
AAAAAAAAAAAAAAAAAAAAAAAAAAAAAAAAAAAAAAAAAAAAAAAAAAAAAAAAAAAAAAAAAAGAAAGTGGCAGTGTACAAATGGATTAAATGTTTTTATGAGGGGAGAGAAAGCGTCACTGATGAAGAGAGGTCAGGGCAGCCAGTAACGAGCAGAACTGACTAAAACATTGCCAAAATTCATGGAATTGTGTATCAAAATTGTCAGCTGACTCTAAGAAGCATAGCAGACTAGGTAAACATCAGTAGAGAAACAGTGTGCAAAAATGGTCCTGAGGGGAAGCCGGGATGGCTCAGTGGGGAAGCCGGGATGGCTCAGTGGGTTAAGTGCTCACTTTGCAGCTCCGGGGACCGAGGATCGAATCCCGGCTCCAGCATGTGTGGACCCATATGCTGAATGGGGGAGTTTCCCCAGTTCAGTTCTCTCTCTGTCTCTGTATCTCTCTTTCTCTCTCTCAAAAAAATTAATTAATTAATTAATAAAAGAAAAGAAAAAATTATTCCACTCTCTAAGTAAAAGTCTAAGCAGTATATTAAAAAAAAAAAGAAAATGGTCCTGAAGAGCTCACCAATGAACAAAAGTAAAGGAGAGTCGAAGTTTGCTAAGACCTTTTGGAGAGACAAGATGATGTTTTGTGCCATGTTATCACTGGTGATGAAATATGGGTATGCTAATATGACCCTGGAACAAAGCTTTCAAGTACATAATGGAAGTAAGCCAATTCTCTGTGACCAAAAATGTTCCTTCAGTTTAAATCAAGAGTCAAAGCAATGTTGCTCACCATTTTTTTATATTAGAGAGATGGTTAATTATGAATTTGTACTGATTGGACAGTCAACCATGTTGACTATTTGGAAGTGCTGAAAAGTCTGCAAGAAAAAGTTAGATGGAAATAATCTGAATTTTTGGCCAACAACTCATGGCTCTTGCATCATCACAATGCACCAGCTCACATGGTACTGTCTGTAAGGGAGTTTTTAGCCAATAAACACATAACTATATCGGAACACCCTCCCTCTTCACCAGATCTGGCCCTCAGTGGCTTTTTTTTACCTGAAGATAAAGGAAATATTGAGAAGATTACATTTTGATAACATTTAGAACATCAAGAACATCAAGGGTAATACTACATCAGCTTTGATGGCCATTCCAGAAAAAGAGTTCCAAAATTGCTTTGATGGGTGGACTAGGTGCTGGCATCCGTGAGTGAATAGGTTCCCAAGCGGAGTATTTTGAAGATTATCGTAGAGATATTTATTATAGCAATGAGGTATGTAGGACTTTTTCTAGGATGAGTTCATGAACTTAATTGTCAGACATGTATATCAGCGAGGTCTTTCTATTTTCTGTACAAAAAAATCATCCCTTTGGTGTTTGATACAATTCTATTTATAATTTATTTTACCAGTTTTCTAACAGTGGACATTTTAGTAGTTTCCAGTCCTTTGTGAACACACTGTGCTTCAGTAATTTAAATAGTTTTATGAAGTGTGTGAAATATACATAAATTACTCTGAGTGTTAATTTTTGATACTTTTAAATTACCCTTTATTGATGCATTTTATAGATGAAGAAAGGTGATAAGAATTTATGATTGCCAGGATACAAAATCAGTATACAGAAATCAGTTTTATTCTTACATACCAATAACTAGCAGAAAGAGAAATTAAGAAAAATATTTCATTTGGGGATGCCAGGATAGCTCAGTAGGTTAAGCACTTTCTTTGCAACCATGAGGTCTGGGCATCAAATCCTGACCCCAGCCTGTGCAAACCCCATATGCCGAACTGTCAACTGGTAAACACTAGGATGGCAGCAAAGGTTCTCAACTTCCATGTGGGAGGCCCCCAGGTCAGTTTCTGCCCCTCACAGGCCATATTCACCTGTGTGGAATGAAAATATGTTACAACTAATGATGTGCAACTATGGAAACTGCTCTGGACCCTTTCTCCTTTCTCTCTCTCTCTTTCTCTCTCTCTCTCTCTTTCTCTCTCTCACCTTCTCTTAAACAATAAATCTTTTTATAAAAAGAAAGAAGACAATCTCTTCTACAATTTTATCAGAAAAATAAAATATCTGGGAATAAATTTAACTAAAGAAGTAAAAGACTTCCACTCAGAAAATTATAAGACACAGAAGAGAGAAATCAAGGAAGATACATATAAATGGAAACACATACCATGCTCATAGAAGGATTAATATAGTTAAAATGGCCACATTACCCAAAGCAATCTATATATTCAGTGCAATTCCTATAAAATTACCAATTACATTTCTCACAAAAAGGAACAAATAATCCTAAAATTTATATGGAATCAAAAAATAAATGTGTTCCAAAATTCACGCAAGAAATAATTTTGATAGAAAACACAGGTTTATAATTAAAAATTGTAAATTTTTATTGCTCAACAATGAAAATGCATTGTTCTTTCATGTAGCACTCCATTTTTAATAACCCTGAACTGTCAGCTGTCACGCTATCTTTTTTGTTGTTGTTGGCAACACTTTACCGCACAAATGATGCAAAATTCAAATCTCACGTGAATTTTGGGATGCCCTTTAGAATAGCCACAGCAACCCTAAGAAAAAAGAACACCGACCCATACACTTATCCAGAGACCAGCAGAAGAGAGACTGACTGAGGTGGGCATGTGGGAGCACAAGTCCAGGTGCAGAACAACTCTGGGTAGGTTGGAGGCCTAGAACAGACAAAAGTGGAGGCCAGACAGCCAGAATATGGGGTGGACAGCAAAAGCAGGCATGGCTGACTGTGGCAAGAAGCCCCAGTGGGAGTGTGGGGGGAGCAACAGTGGCATGGCAAGGACATCCATAGCACAGTGCAGGAGGCAAGAGTGAGGCACCAGCAGCAACCAGAGACTGGCATGGGTGACTGGAGTGAGAGTTCAGCTGCCAGCACAGGGGTTGGATGGCTGGGGACCTGCTGTACATAAAACCAGCTACTGGAGAAGGAGGCAGGCTTTCTGGTCGCAGGAGTGCCAGCAGCCAGAGTGTGATGGTGGCTGAAGTGCAGAGTGGTCCTCAGTGAGGAGAGGCCCCAACTGGAGTACTGTGTGGCCTTGGACATAGAGCCTGCATGCTTCCCCTTGCTCTCTCCCAAACCTCACCCCAGCAACTGTAACCAGAACCTGCATTCAGTGAGCTGCTATCAGGAAGCCACCATTACCCTGTGATGCAAACAGACCTGTGCCTTTCTCAAAAGACCCTGCCCCCATCTTCTCCGCTGAAGCCAGCAGAAGGATCTAGGAGAACTGAAGCACAGGTGTCGCAGCTTCTGACTACAGTGGGATCTTGGAGGCATAGAATACCATTTCAGACCATATCTTCTCAAAGAGGAGGCATACAGAGATGAGGGTGACCGAGTCAAAGAGAAGCCCACCTTCTAGGAACTATTCCAATGTAAGAAAACCAAAGAACCAAGAGAAAATATAAGACACTGCAGTAGCACCAGCTAGGAAGCAAAAGAAAGATTTCTTCACATCTACTAAGACAAAAGTCCTCATGTCCAAGGTGTGTGTGTGGGGGGGTGGGGGGGGACAAAATCAAAATGCTCCAACAGCAACGAATACCCTTGTGAACAAAGGTGCTCAGAGAGAAAAAAGAAATCTCCAGAAAAGGAACTTGAAGATATGGAAACATATGAGCTAAATAACACAGAATTCAAGACTGCAATTCTGAAAACACTCAAAGAGATCAAAGAAAACTGGTGGAGTACACAGAGGGAGCTAAGTAATCTCAGAAAGGAAATTGAATCAATAAAAGAGAAGAAAATAGAAATTCTGGAGATAAACAACACAATAAAAGAAATGAAAAATTAAATAGCCAGCATAAGAAACAGAGCTGAACAGATGGAGAAAAGAATTAGTGAAATCAAAGACAAAAATTTGGAAATGTCACAGAAGGAAGAGAGAGACCTAAGAGCTAAAAGAAATGAAAGGTATCTATAAGAACTATCTGACTCTATTAGAAAGAATAACAATGATAATAGGTATCCCAGAGGGAGCAGAGGATGAAATGGGCACAGAGAATTTGCTCAAATAGTAGATGAGAACTTCCCAAATCTATGGCAAGAACTGGAACCTCAAATTCAAGAAGGAAACAGAACCCCTAGCTACTTGAATCCTAGCAAACCCTCTCCAAGGCATGTTATACTAAAGATATTAAAGGTCAAAAACAAAGAAAGAATCCTCAAGGCAGCCAGAAGAAAGAACACCATAACCAACAAGGGAAAGCCAATCAGACTATCATCAGATTTCTCAACAGAAACTCTACAAGCCAGAAGGGAATGGAATAAAATATTCAAAATATTAAAGGAGAAAAATTACCAGCCAAGAACCATCTATCCAGCAAAGTTATCCTTTAGATATGAAAGAGGAATAGACTGTTTCAGACATACAGAAACTGTATGGCCCAGCACAAGGCCAGCAATTCAAGAAATACTGAAAGAGGTGATTGGACCTGAAACAAAAAGTAAAAATAAATAGGGATAAACTGGAACAACAAAAACATAAAAGGGAAGGAAGTAAAAGTTTAAATTTCTAAAGAGAATGGAGATAAGAAACATTCTTAAAAGGAATCACTGCATATATGAAACTTTCTTTTATGTGAAGTACATGGTAACCACTCAAAAAGAACTTAGAACCAGACACATAACAAAAAGAAAAGAAAAAAGAGAGAGAGAGAGAGAAAAACAAACAAACAAAAAAAGCCATAGACACCATCAAACTAAAAAAAAATCCCCCAAACTCCCCCAAAAACCAATGGGAATAAAATAGCAAAGAAGAAATAAAAAACAAACAAACAAACAAAAGTTACCAGAAAACAAAAAATAAAATGGCTATAGGAAATCCTTATATATCAATCATCACCCTAAATGTAAATGGATTGAACTCACCAATAAAAAGACACAGAGTAGCAAACTGGATTAAAGAACAAAACCTACCTTATGCTGCTTATAAGAGACATACCTCAGCCACAAGGAAAAACACAGACTCAAAGTGAAAGGGTGGAAAAAATCACTCCAAGCAAATGGCACTCTGAGAAAAGCAGGTATAGCCATACTTACATCTGATGAAGCAGACTTCAGGATCAAGAAAGATGATAAGAGGCAAAGATGGACATTTCATAATGAGAAAGTGTACAATACAACAAGAAGACATGACACTTATTAACATATATGCCCACAACCAAGGAGCACCAAAATTTACAAAGCAACTACTAAAAGATCTAAAAGCAGAAACTGACAAAAACACAATTATAGTAGGGGACTTAAATACCCCATTGACAGCTATGGACAGATCATCCAAACATAAAATAAACAAGGAGAACTTCTCTCAGGAGGTTCCTAAGATGGCAGTGTGAGAGGAGAGCCTCAAAACCTACCAGGGAAGGGACATTTGAACAAAGTGGGCTCCACAGGGGAAACCCTGAGAAACGGTCTCAACTGAGAGAGCCATGCAATGCAAGACAACACCTGAAGGTTAGGGAAAAGGGAGCAAGCAGTGGAGGCAGGGAAGGAGCAATATGGGGCCAGAGCTGCAGAACTCGACCTGGGGCTGGCAGAAATATGGGGATTGGGGACTCTGGTCAAAGTGGAACTAGATCCAGGGCAGTCTGGGAGCTGAGACCTGAGGAGAGTGAAATCCCTGTGAGACTGGACAATTTAAAATCTGATCCCAAATGGGGGCACACTGTGCATGAGGTGGAATAGGTACCATGGAGCAGGGGTGGCTATACTTCCCAGGGTGGAGAAGGAATGGAGGCCAGCTGCAGCTCATCACACAGAGTCACTGGCTTACAGAAGTGGCGGAGCTGAGTTGAATACAAATTGGCTGTTAGGGAGATGCTTTCCAAGCCACTGGCTTTCAAAGTGAAAGCACAGCCATAGAAGAGGAGAGGGCTCAGGCAGGGGACAAAGAGACAGACTGAGCCATGCATCTCCATTTTGGCAGACCAACTTCCCTGCCCATGGTAGATCTGTGTCCTTATCTCGGCTGTGCCTGTGCACCCAGCACCCAGCCAGTTGGGCCAGCACCATGAAGTCCAGAAGTGCACATTCAAAAGAGTGAATCATCTCTGGGTAATGGTGAGGCTAGAAGCACAGCCAGGAAGGAAGAGAGCACTTCTGGAGGGGGCTGGGGAGGAAAGCAGAGGGCTGAACAGTGTGCCAGCCTACCTACTCATGACTCTATACCAACTGGTTCAGCACCCTGAAGCCTAGAAATGCGGACTCAAAAACAAAACAAAACAAAACAAAAACCTGTCTCTGGGTACGACTGATTCTAAACACAGATCCAGTAAAACAGAACACGCCCCCAGAGAAGGGTCAAGACAGTTTACACACTGACCTGCTATTCCCCCCTGCTGAAAGAAGAATTTGCTATTGTGTCTCGGGCCTGCCCAGCTCACATCCAAACTCCCCCACTCCCACCCAACCCCCCCCCCACCAACTGCTCTGCCGTCTATCACCTAAGTCAGTATGCTAAAGTACAACCCCAGGACACAAAAACTGACTGCTTTCCCTAAGCCTTTCCCAAAACTCATCCCCTGTCAACTGAGCCCCAACTGCTAACTGTTATACAGCAAGAGGAAAAAGGCAAACTGCAGCTACTCTGTGATGCAAACCTAGGCCATCCCCAATGAACCCAACCTTTATGGGAACAGACAGGAGAGCCCAGGAAGACTGCAAAACAGGTGCAGCAGCCAGCCTTTTCCAACACTGACATCAGAGACATACCAAGCCACAGCCCACATCACTTTTCCAAAGAGTGGGCACATTGAGACTTAGACAGTTGGGTAAAACAAACAAACAAACACAAGAAAAAACAGAAGCCCATCTTCTAGGAAAGCCCCCAGATGGAAAACATCCTCCTGACTATGGTGAAAAAAACATCACATCAAAAACAATGTACACCTCAGTATCCAAAGCCACTCCAAAAGAATATGAAAAATCTTTAGAAAGGAACTTACAGATTTGAAAGCTAATAATCTAAGTGAAACAGAATTCAGGGTCGTAATTCTCAAGACACTCAGAGAGATTAGTAAATGCTGGCAAAGTACCCAGATACAGTTAAATGACCTCAATAAGAAATTTTCTAATCAAAATGAATACTTTACCAACAAAACTGAGACATTAGAACAAAACTGAGACATTAGAACAAAACCAAAAGGAACTCCTTGAAATGAAAGGCATAATAGGAGAGCTGAGAAAAGAACTAACCAACATAGGAAACAGAGCTGACCAGTTGGAGGAAAGAATTAGTGACACTGAAGATAGAAACATGAAAATTTCACAAATGGAAGAAGAAATGGATATGAGAGTCCAAAGAAATGAAAGAACTCTACAAGAACTATTTAACCCCATTAGAAAGAGCAACATTAAAATAATAGGGGTGTCAGAAGGAAGTGAGTTGGAATCTTCCCAGAGCTTTTTTAAAGCAGATAGTAGATGAGTACTTTCCTAACCTATGTAAAAAACTGGAACTCAAAATTCAAGGGAAAAACGTAAGCCCTAACTACCTAGACCCTAGCAGATCTTCTCCAATGCACATTGTTCAGAAGATGACAAAAACCAGAGACAAAGAAAGAATCCTCAAAGGTGTCAGGGGCAAAAAATATACATATATAACTTTCAAAGGAAAACCTATCAGGCTGTCATCAGACTTCTGAGCAGAAACTCTGTAAGCCAGGAGAGAGTGGAGCCAAATTTTCAAAATTTTAAAAGAAACTTTCAGCCAAAAATGAACTATATAGCAAAATTTACCTTTAGATATGAAGGAGGAATAAAGACCTTTTCAAATATACAGAAGCTGAGGGAATTCTCCAGCACAAGACTGGCATTTCAAGAAAATGAAGGAGGCTATTCAACATAAATCAAGAAATCAAAATAAATGGAGAAAAGTTGGGACAACAAAGAAATTAAAAGGAAGTAAGAAATAGATACAGGAAATCCTCATATAGCAATCATCACCCTAAATGTAAATGGACTGAATTCACCAATAAAGAGGCACAGAGTAGCACATTGGATTAAAAAACAAAATCCAACCATATGCTATCTACAAGAGATACCGGTACACCTCAGCCACAAGGACAAACACAGCCTCAAAGTGAAAGAGTTTCAGAAAACAATACTCCAAGCAAATGGCATTCAGAGAAAAGCAGGAGAGGCCATTCTGATTTCTTATGAAATAGACATCAGGATAAAAAAATTAATAAGAATAAAGATGGACATTTCATAATGAGAAAAGGGGAAATACATTAAGTAAATATGATACTCATCAATGTATATGCCCCTAATCAGAAAGCACCAAAATGTACAAAGCAATTACTAACAGGTCTAATAGGAGAATGTAACAAAAACACAATTACAGCAGGGGACTTATAACACCTCCTTGACAATATTGAACAGATCATCCAAGCAGAAAATAAATAAGGAAACTGTATTCTTAAATGTTACATCATAGTAATTGGACATAAGTGACATTTATAGGACACTCCATCCTGCAACAAAGGGCTATACATTTATTCCAGTGCACATGGAATATTTTAAAAGATAGACCATATCCTGGGACACAAATTCAGCCTAAGCAAATTCAAGAATATTTAAATCATACCAAGTGTATTCTCAGACCACAAAGCTTTGAAACTAGAGATCAACTGTAAAGGAAAGCAGAAAAAATCACATATACATGGAGATTGAACAACATGCTGTTTTCAAATCACTGGATCAAAGAAGAAATAAAACATGATATGAGAAAATTTGTAGAATCAAATGACAATGAAAACACGACGTACCAAAATTTTGGTGACACAGTGAAAGCAGTAATAAGAGGGAAATTTATATTGCTACAGGCCTATCTCAAGAAACAAGAAAAATTACAAGTAAACATCCTAACATCCCATCTTAAAGAACTAGAAAAAGAAGAGAAGAACACCCAACAGAAGGAAAGAACTAATAAAAATTAAAGCAGAACTTGATGAAATTGAGAACAGAAAAACAGTTGATAAAATTAATGCAACAAAGAGCTGGTTCTTTGAAAAAATCAATAAAATTGACAAACCACTGGCTAGGCCTACCAAATTACAAAGAGCAAAATCACATATATCACAAATTAGAAATGACAGGAGAAATTACAACTGACACTACAGAAATGCAAATAATCATAAGAAATTACCGTGAAAGACTATGCCACCAAATTTGACAATCTAGAGGAAATGAACAAATTTTTAGAAACGTATAGTTAACCTGGACTGAACCAAGAAGAACTGGATAACCTAAAGAGACCAATCAACAGTACAGAATTTGAAACACCTGTCCAAAGCCCGCCCAAAGGCAAAAGTCCTGGACCCAATGGTTTTACCAATGAGTTTTATTGAACATTCAAAGAACTAATGTTCAGACTACTACAAAAAATTCAAGAGGTGGCAATACTCCATAACTCATTCTATGAGACCAACATATCCTTAATATCAAAACCTGTGAAGGACAACACCAGAAAAGAACATTATAGATCAGTTTCTCTGATGAACACTAATGCAAAAATCCTAAACAATATATTAGCAAACAGAATACAACAATGCATTAAAAAGATTATTCAGCATGATCCAGTAGGATTGCTCCCAGGGGCTAAGTATGGTTCAACACACACAAATCAGTCAATGTAATTCTGCACATAAACAAAAAATAAAGGATAAAAACCATATGTTTATCTCAATTGATGCAGAAAAAGCATTTGACAAGATACAACACCCATTTATGATCAAAACACTGAATAAAATGGGAATTGAAGGAGATTACCTAAACATAATGAAGGCCCAATATGACAAACGCTCAGCAAATATTATACTAAACAGGGAAAAGCAGAAGCCTTTTTTCCTAAAATCAGGAACAAGACAGGGATGACCCCTGTCCACTGCTATTCAACATAGTGCTGAAAGTTCTAGCCAGAGCCATCAGGCAAGAGAAAGGAATTAAAGGCATTCGAATTGGGAGAGAAGAAGTCAGACTGTCACTCTTTGCAGATGACATGATTCTGTATATAGAAAACTCTAAAGACTCTATCAGAAATCTATTACAAATAATAGACAAATACAG
>PVKE010034458.1:0-17390 GCA_004027555.1 Craseonycteris thonglongyai
AATTTCTGTTGTTTTAAGCAACCAAGTTTGTGGTGCTTTGTTATGGTAGTCCTAGGAATCTAATACAGGGTCAAAGGAATTATTAGCAAAACTACTCAATTGCTATAGTAACTTGGTTTCTTGTCTTCAGAAATTAGATTTGTGATGCTATATACTCTGATTCTATCATCATCTTGAGGTCATTGGCTAGGGACATATTTCAAGTGGATGCTTTCAAAATTCTAAAGTTGGTCATAAATGGCTTTTGTCAAGTAATGGGGGCAAGACAGGCCTTCACAGAATAAAGCTGGATGGTGTCAGATGGGACTAAGACACAGGAGCTAATATCTTCTGGAGATTTTATCTCTTTGGTCTGCCATACAAGGTATGTAATTATGGTTGAAGCTAGCTTTCCATTGTTTGGGGTTAACAGCCTCCAGTTCTCTAGTTTTTATTTGTTCATTTACTAATACTAGTGAACATGTAAGGAGAAAGAGAGCTATTGGATGAAATAAAGATATTTAAAAAGTAATTAAGAAAAATTATTCTGGCAATGGACTGTGGGATAGATCTAAGAGGCACTGGTATGATTGAAAAGAACTCTAGCATTGTTATAAAACTAACAGTATAAAGTGAAAACTGTAAACTACAGTGATACCTTGGAATCTGAACACCCAAAACACGAAGAACTTGGACTCTGAATGAAAAACATCAAGCAGATTTTGTCTTGGAATCTGAATGCTGCTTTGGAATTGGAACGCCAATACATTGTTCCCATGGGACATATCGACTGCAGCTGTATCCAAATGTTCACATGTCTTGGAACTCGAACGTTTTTTAACTCAAACAGGGTTCTGGGATGAATTAAGTTTGAATTTCAAGGCATCACTGTATAGAAAAGAAACTATAAGCTATTTTATTCCAGAGAACACAAACTTAGTACTAGATGATGTATAAACTATTTTTAATGTAGTAAAGAGAAGAGATGCTTACCAGTAACATTTACTCATAACAAGACTGTTGCCCTGATTTAAAATTTTCAGGTTAATTTGTTTCCATCTTAAATGAAATAAACTTAACTTTAAACCTTGAATAACTAATAGGAAAATAAAATGCCTTAATACCTATTCATTTTCAAAGAGCAAACTGTGTTAGGGGAAAATTACAGAAAAGGTTTTAGATGGTAGCAGCTCAGGGTCATTGCCTTAGGCATAGTTTGTTTTCCACAATGTGTACTTATGGGTGACCTGATAGATAGCTATCTGCTAAATCAGCAATCTCAATTAGAGGGAAAAATAAAACCAAGGTTATTTTTTCTTGCTTGAGACTTGAGAATAATTTTATTTTCAGAGAAATACATAACAGCTACTCTAAATTTTATAAGTATATGTGTATATAAGAGTTAAAAGAATTCAAAAAGTGATGTATTCTATTTATTGCCAAAATCTAAAGCTAATTTATATTCATTTATACTGAAAATAGGACACACTTGACAGCTATTAATCCATACAGTAATTAACACTAGCTTTGCAAGCTGAAGATAATATAAAAAGCTTATGCTGCGATATAAAATGTTTCAATGGATCATAATTAACACACAACTTCAGTTTCTGATTAATCATTTTTTTCTTAGATTGCTTTATAGGTTATGCCTAATTAATAAAAATGAATATAAAATTTTGGTCTTATATGCCGGAAGCCAAAAAATGAATTGTAATGTTACTTTGCTATTATTCTTCATGTATTGATTAAAATTTGGGTGGTTTTGTGAGATTATTATTACCATAAAGTATTTTATTTAAAAAAAAAGTGTTTTTATTTTTTTTCTATAGCTCTAAAAAGCATATTAAAAGTTTTGCTATAAGGAAGTTTAATCCTTAAATCATTCTTAATAACAACTAATTATGTGCATGACTGTCATTTTCTGCTTGTTTTATACAAAATATTTGAATTTTTTTAATATTCTCTATCCAAACTTGTCCTAATATTTTATAAAAACATTAAAAATCTAGTGATGTTAAATTATGTCACAATATATAAAACTGAAATCATTAAATAACTGATTATTTTTTCTAAATAAAAAATATTTGGTTATTACTATTGTAAAATTGCTGAAATAGTACTCTTCTTTTTTTTAGAATGCCTTTTATAACAGTGAAATTTACCTAAAGATTTTTATTTGAATTATTATGAATGCCAACCAATTTTTTTTAATGTTAACATGATTTTGTAAAATGACTGATACAGTGCAGATATTGTCTGTGATATGGTGACTCCAGTTTCTTTGCTTGTGATTTCACACATGATTATATAAAGCCAAGGTCTGGATTTCTTTTCTAACTGCGATAGATAATGTCCTATTTCAGGAAGACAGATTACATTTCTGAACTGTTGATTACGTTAAGTGAAAACTACTCTTTCAAAAAAGAATTTATATAAAAATCATAAATTATTACTGCAAATCTACTCAAAACCCTACTGATTAGCAATGAAGCTGAGGTGTAAGGTGTTTTCCTCTTTTTATCTTTTTGGTCATATTAATTTTCAAAAATTTTAATTACGTACCGTATTTTCCGGCGTGTAAGATGACTTTTGAAACGAAAAAATGTCAACCGAAAATCGGGGGTCATCTTATACGCCCAGTCGTGTTATATGCCGGAAAATACGGTATCTATTCATGATTCTTGACTATCATTCAAGCTAGGGACTAATTTGTACTCTGAAGTTAATAAATCCTTTAAGGACTCACATGAAGGTCTGTAGATCATCAAGTCATTAAATGTGTTTTAGCTTGGAGTCAACAAGTACTGCTGACAGAATATAATGCCCCTTTGGTTTGGATTTATATCTGAATTTTAAACAATCATAATGTTCTAATTTTCTCAAAAATAATATTGCTTAAGTAAAAAAGTACCTGTACATCAATTTGTTGGTAAAATTTTTGTGATGGTATTATTCATATTATTTCAGCTAGGGCCAGGATTTATTGACCATTTCTGTGTGAAATAAAAATAATAAATATGGGGAAGCCGGGATGGTTCAGTGGGTTAAGTGCTCACTTTGCAGCCCTGGGGACCAAGGATCGAATCCTAACCCCAGCCTGTGTGGACCCATATGCTGAACTGGGGAGTGCCCCCAGTTCAGTTCTCACCGGGGTGAGACCCCAGCCCAGTCCCTGCTCTGTGCAGCCCTGCAGCCACCTGTGGAATGAAACTATGTGGAAAAACCAATGATGTGCAACTGTGGAGACTGTTCTGGGCTCCCCCCCTCTCTCTGTCTCTGCATCTGTATCTCTCTCTGTTGAAAACAATAAAAATAAATCTTAAAAAAAATTATAAATACACAAAGGATTAGAGCATTCCTTCAGTATTAGTGAGGGTTATGTTCTTGGAAAGCACAAGAACTCATTTGAAACACAAGAGTGAGCTAACTCATTCCAATGCACTATATGAATGTGTAGCCTTCCTCTCAGGAATTTGGGGGTATCAAAACAAGATATGCCCTCAGTCAGCAGTGTGTCTTCTCAAGACAACTCTCTTCCCTTCTCACATTACAACAATGGGTCACTTTATTTGGTTTTATGGTTCTTTTAACTTTTGTGTTCTACCTGAAATCTATTCCTCTTCTTTACTCTCACCACATCTTGAATTTTGATAATCTTCACCATTACTCTGTAAGAGATAAGCTAAACCTGTTCTTTCTCCCACTCGCTTTCACAGTTGGAATATAACTACACCTGGGAAGTACAGAAGGTTTCCCCAAAGGTACATGTATACAAATAGTTGAGATCCTCATCTTCCAAATGAACTCCTTCCCACTGGTTTCCTTTCCTACCTCACCATTATCAGTTGCTGTCTCTCACTTTACAAAAAATGTGTAAACCTCTTGACCACCCTTAGTTTTTCTATGCTGAATTCTTATGAGTGTAAAAATCCCTGAGGTACCTAACAAAGGAATAATTCCAAACCTTTCTCATTTAAGTAAAATGACAACAAATTCTCCTCTTGAGTGAAGACCAGAGAGAGATAGTGGTCATAGAAGACTCTGTATTAATACAGACATTTAAATTGAAATAAATTCAGTCTTTTCATGATAAAAAGAAATTCTAACTTGGCTGTTTGGTTAGACAACAAGGACCAGGGTTGTTAATTAGTTTATATAAAGTATATTTTTTATATTACCTGAGCTAAACCTGCAGCTCCAAAGTTTTCCTGAAAATATTTAAAGCAAGTAATAAAATATATATGAGTTACTAAAAAATAGACTTGCAAATGTATATTGAGATTAAAAACTATTTGACTTTCCAAACTATCTAAATATTTTAGTTTAAAGAACGTTTCTCGGGGAAGCCGGGATGGCTCAGTGGGTTGAGCGCTCACTTTGCAGCCCCAGGGACCGGGGATCGAATCCCGGCCCCGGCCGTGCGGACCCATATGCTGAACTGGGGAGTGCCCCCAGTTCAGTTCTCATCGGGACAAGACCCCGGCCCAGTTCCTGCCCTGTGCAGCCCCCACCCACCTGTGGAATGAAACTATGTGGAAAAATTGATGTGCAGCTATGGAGATTGCTCTGGGCCCTCCCCCTTCTCTCTGTATCTCTCTGTATCTCTCTCTATCTGTCAAAAACAATAAAAATAAAATCTTTAAAAAAGAAAAGAAAGTTTCTCTGAGGAAAAAATTAACAGGTATAATATACTTTCCAGAAACTAAAAATGTGATTGACTAAAAATTGGCAAAGAAATATCTTTACATTTCTTTACTTCAGTAAAATTGAAAGGAGTGACAAGAAAAATTATCAGACAATAAATCAATAAAAATTAACTTGTAATGATTGATTACTGTATAATTTCTAGCCTATAGCTCTAAGGGAATTCAAATTATTGAATAAAATATTATAATATAACACCTTTCATTATCATTTACATAAAAGAGAGTTTTTCTCAGTGCTGCCAACTAAAAAATATATTGTTAGTAATTTACTATGTACTCAGTGTTACTCTGGCAATAATTATGTATGCCTTGTCATTAAGAAAAATATTTTCAGTAATTAGTTACTAGCAAAATACATATTTTATGTTGTTTTTATTATTCATCCACTATTAATAATTGCAGTGAACATTCAGTCTGAATTATTCCTTCCAAAATTTGTAGACTTTTTATTACAGAAATAAAAATTACTTTTCAAGTGTATTATAGAGTATGTATGAAGGGTTATTCATTTCAGGGATATACGATACAGAGATTAGTGAATCATAGTGGCATAAAATTCTGTTGGGGAAATTAAGTGGTCATATAGGTTTTAAGTGAAAAGAAAACATAAAAGAACTGTCTGTTAAAGATGTGTTTGTTCACATTTTATAAATGGGTGATTATTACCAAATACCACTATTCTTTTATATTTGCATTGTATTATATACATATGAAAGCTAAATGTGATTTTTTTAAATCAATAATGTAATCTGTTGAAAATTACATACTTTCCAAGTATTTAAACTCATAATTAAAATTTTTTAATGGCAGCCTAAAATGTTTAATAGTGTGTATATTTTTTCTAAATTCTCTTATACTATAAAGCAAAATTGCTTGCCAACCACTGTGGAATTCCCCCTATTTACTCTCTTGGTTAGAGGTATGGAGGAGGAACAATTGTTCTGGGTGACCAGTTCTCTCCTTCTGAAACTTTGTTTCTTCCTCACCCTTTTTCTCCTTCATTCCCTTCTTGTTTTTGTTTTCTTTTTCCACAGCCTACCATACCTTAGGAAGATAAAAACCAGACTCATCAAATTGCAAATCATTTTCCAACAAATAGCTATCTCAGATCTACATGCAAGTATTATATCTCACCATAGCTCCAGCATATTTTTAAAGATTTATTTTATTGTTTTTGACAGAGACAAAGAGGGACAGAGACAGAGAGGAGGGGGAGGGCCCAGAGCAGTTTCCGTAGTTTTATGTCATCAGTTTTCAACATGGCTTTGTTCCACACAGGTGGGCAGGGGCTGTGCAGAGGGGCACAGCCCAGTTCAGTATATGGGTCCGCATGGACCAGGGCTGAGATTTGGTCCTCAGTCCCTGGGGCTGAAGAGTGAGTGCTCATCCCACTGAGCCATCCCGTCTTGCCCTCCAGCATAATTTTTTAACCGTATTGTTATGTAGAATATCTGTCTCCTTTTTGGCCTTAAATCAAATTATATAATTTTTAATTTAGTCTTAGGAGAAGTCATAAAAATTTTTAAATCAAGCCTTGTCTTCAGCTTAATTTTAACCTTCTTGATTCTTTATTTTTTGTTGAGATATGATTGACATATAATGTATTAGCCTCAGGTGTATAACAGGATTCAATATATGTGTGTATTATAAAAGGATCACAATAAATCCAGTTAATATCACCATTGCACGTAGCTACAATGGTTTTTCTTGTGATGAGAACTTCTACCGTCTACTCTCTTAGCAATTTTTTACTCATACAATACAATATTATTAACTATAGTCACCATGCCATATATTACATCCGGGGGTGTATTTATTTTATAACTAGAACTCTGTACCTTTTGAACCCCTTCACCCATTTCCCCACATTCCCAGAGCACCAAACACACTCCTCCACAACACTGGCATCCACTAAAGTATTCTCTCTATCTATGTTTTTAAAATGTTTATATTAGTTTTTAGATTGCACACATAAGTGAGATCATAGGTATATGTCTATCTCTGTCTGGCTTATTTCACTCTTGACTGCAAAAGAACAGAGGAGGTGTTTGTTTTTTGTTTTGTTTTTCTCTTTCTTCCTCCCTCCCCCTTTATGAATGGGACTCAGTATAAAGAACACATAGGACTGTAGAGCCTACACACCATTTTATATTTACTGATTCTTGTTACTAACCAAAAGCAAGTCAACTATCCATTTATTAATCAGTATTTCTTCAACTATACTAACAAAATTCAAATTTGCAGCAGAGTTTTTTTGGGGGTTCTACTTTATGGAAATGTGATATTTTTGTGTGTAGTTTGTTGGATTAAATTTAATTGTGATGCTGGGTTCTGTGCTTAGGCATTTTCTAAACTTGATAGAAGAAAAGTTTAACATTAAAATAAAGGCAGTAATGATTTGTCCTAAGAGTGGATATATTCCTGTACTTTCTGCATTATTAGGTAAGATTAGCTTGCTGAGGAGATAACTCGCATGTTTGTTATATTTTAAATATGCCCTCCTAACCTCATTTACTATATGCAAAGGACTTGTTAGTAATAGAGTAGTAGTTAGGCCGTTCACATTTATAATTTTTGCTTATTATGTAAATTTGAGCTAATTTAAGAGCCATGTTAGGATAGTTCATCTTAATAGAACCACTTAATAAGTATATCTAATTTCCCGTTGGCCTGGTTTATAATTAAGATTTAAATGGCTTTTACCTTGATTATCTTCCATGTTATAAATAAGTAGAAATGAAATGTCTTAATTTTTAACAATATAAAAAATTTTACATTTTTACCTGGAAGTCAAAATATTTAAACTAATAAATAAATAAATAAATAAATAAATAAATAAATAAATTTAAACTAAGAGTAGTTAATTTTTTTGCAAATAATTATTCTCAACATAGTAAACAGAACACTTTGTTGGAAGCTATTTTGTTTTGCCATTTCATGCCATCAGTCAGTTTATTGCAATAAAACAAATCAAAAAATCAGATAGTGTACAATACTTTAGACCTCTCCTGCTTGAAAGGAAAAGGAGATACGAACTCATTCTTTTCACTGTTACACAACACAACAGTTTTCATCTTATTTTCAGAGCTTCTTGTGAATATCAATAGCATTTTCCAAACATTTTTGTTATTTAATTCGAAGAGTGCCCCATGAGTTTGATTCTTTTGTATTAAATTTAAGTAATTTATTCAACCTTTCACCATATATAAAAGGCATATTAATGATGCCAACAAGTCTTGAATGCTCTAAAGAGTAGCAACAGTTCTGTTTCCCTATATTAAAACAATTTAAGTTTCAGAGGTCACATTTTTAGCTTATTTATTCATAAATTCAACAATTTAAAGATAGATGATTAGTAATCTCTTGATACTTTGAAACAAAAGTAACAGGATTCAGATATTTAGTACTATAAAATAGACATCATTTTCTCTTTTTCTTGCTGTATTATATTCTATGGGGCCCTTTAAAAAAATACAGATGGCTGAAATATATAGAAATTTTTTAACAAAATTGGTAACTGTCCCCTATCACTTACTTTTTTTTTTTTTTGGCTAATAAAAACAGTATATATGTACATACACACACACACACATATATTATTTTAGAGCAGAGAGAGTTGTAAAAGGAGCACTTTTACAGCCATTTCATGTCAACTCAACCAATAATAATCATTGTAGTTTATGTACAGATATAGAGTCAACTCAAATCAGTGTAATTTAACTGAGGAAATAGAATAGAATAGAATAGAATAGAATCAAATAATAGAATAATAGAAGAAGGAATTGGAAGGTAAGGGAAAGGAAGGAAGGAGAATAGGCAGGACTGACAAAGATGAAATTTTTAATAACTATTAGAAAAGGCCAGTGAAAATGGTTCATATTCTCTTTAGTGTCCTTCAAAAGCACTGATAAGCAGAACTCAAATATCACCTGTACTGTATTCAGCTCAATGACCACTAGCAATGTCCCTGTGCCACAGAGGTTGGGTTATTATTTAATGACTGAGGGAAGATGATTAATTGTTATTGTTGTGTGATGATGACATGTTAAGAAGTGAGAGAGAATGTGTTGTAATTCTGTTTGATTACATTTTCTGGTGCAGAATTTGAGTTGAATTTGAAATCCAATAATACATTTCTTTGTGTTTTTTGGGAAACAAAGGCCACCTTTTTATCTGTTTTTAGTGCAATACCAGTGAACAAGATTCTTAAACAAAATAAGAATTGCCCAAGGGATTAATAAATATTATTAATTTTCCTTCAAAATAGACTAACAAGAAATGGCCAAAGATCTTGACCATACCTACTTAAAAACAGAACAAAACAGAACAAAACAAAAATTTGGTAATCTTTTCAAAAAAAGAACATTATAATTAATTTGAGGAATGGTTTTATTTTGCCATCACTCAAATCCATCAACTTGCAATTTCCAAAAAAATGTGGAGGCCTTTAAAAATTATTTATTTATAGGAGATCCTAAAAAATCTCAAGTATCTAGCAAATATGAAGAAAAAGAAGAAAGCTGCTGATGTTACAATAGATAAGACAAGAGAAAAGATGATAATTTAGTAATAAATCTTTGAGAAGGACATAGTGGGTAAAATCCAGTAGTATAGAACATGGGTTGACCTAATGATGGGCCCAGGAGGTAGAGGAAAGATTTAGGTTGGGGCAATGTTTGAATTAAGTCTCACAAAATTATCTCACTTCTCAGATAAATTTCAAGTCAATAATAATATATGATGATTAGAGGAAGCTGGGATGGCTCAGTGGGTTGAGCGCTCGCTTTGTAGCTCCAGGGACCGAGGATTGAATCCCAGCCCTGGTCTTGTGGATCCATATGCTGAACTGGGGTATGCTTCCCATGTGGGATACCCCTACTTCAGTTTTTGCCCCCCTGGTTTGGCCCCTGGTGCAAGGGGGCATGCTTCCCATGCAGGAGGCCCCCAGCACAGTTCCCACCCTATGCAGCCCCTACCCACCTATGTGGAATAAAACCATGTTGAAAACTGATGAAGTTCAATTCTGGAGACTGCTCTGGGCCCTCCCCTTTCTCTCTGTCTCTTTCTATTTCTGCCTCTCTCTGTCAAAAACAATAAAATAAATCTTCAAAAATATATGATTAAAAACAATTGATATTTCAATAAGAGTGGATGCATTTTTGACCTATCACTTTGGAAGATTTCCTGGTTAAGATTTTTCATAATATTAAAAAGTAGAATCAAAGAGGAAAAGATATGGCTGTTCATAGAAAGAAATACGTGTTTTACTGGGTGAATTTTCATTCACCTTAAAAGCTAAATTACTTAATTTATAATCTATAATATAGGCTTTTGTAAATTGTTTTAAAATATTTTATTATTAGTTTTAATTAAAATATGTATTATTTTATATATTTGAAAGTTAGTATTTTCAGAGACCACAATCCTGAAACCCTTTACACATTCCTCAGATATATTAACCTAATCATTGACATTTTTCCTTTTGTGCCTTTTTTTAATATATATATATTTATTTTCTCTCTTTGTAAAAGGCTTCACGTCTTCTAATAGTGTCAACCCCTGCATTTTGTCTTTTTTGTTTTTTCTTTCTTAATTGTTAAATTTATTGGGATGACATTGATTGGTAAAAATTACAGTTTCCAGTTGTACAAGTCTACATTACATCATCTATGCATTGCATTATGTGCTCACCACTAAGAGTCAGTTCTCTTTACATCCTCATATATTTGATGCCCTAACCCTTCTTCCTTCCTCCTCCCTTACCCTCTTGTTACCACTAAACTATTGACTACGTCCATGAGTCTTTGTTTCTTTGTTAATTTCAGTTTGATGTTCCACCTATTTGTGAGTCATATGGTTCTCTGCCAATATATGAAAAATCACTGGGTATTTTGATGTTGTTTTTAGTTATAGCTTGAATGTTATTACTTGTGGGTTAATCCCACTGTCAGGAATATTTACAAAATATGATTTTTTTATGTGACTCCTTATATTTTGTGAATACTCCTGACAGCGATTAACCTACAAGTAATAACAGTCAAGCAATACCTAAAATAACCATCAAAATAAAATACCCAGTGATTTTGCATTTATTGGTAGAGTTGTAATGGCCCTGAGCTTCCAAGTTTTCCGTCAATCTAATCAGCTCCATTCACATTGTTTCGTTGTTCTATTGAAGAGACAAATTATACTAATTGACTGCTATATTCTAAATTTAAACAATTTACTTTTTTTTATAGTTACTAAAAAGAAGAAAATAGACTACTTATACCACAAAACTTTCTATTAGAATAATTTTGTAAAAGGTCTTAGAGAAGAATGAATAAACAGAACTTTGATGCCTTCATTCATACAAATCTGTTAAATCTCCGAGGGATTTTACCTTTTAGTTAATACTGGAACATCTCTTACTGCTCAGCCCATCTTCCCTAGCAGAAAAATCTTGGATGAGTTTTACTGATACAATAAAGTATATTTACATTATGGAAAATATGTACTTTCTTCCATACTGCTGGAGGCAACATCTGAGTGGTGAGCACATGGTGCAACACATCAACAGCATATTGCAGAATTGTACACCTGAAACCAATGCAACTTTTAGTAACCAATGCCACTCCAATAAATTTAACAATAAAAAAGACAAAAAAAAAAAAAGTAAAAATAAAAAGTACCCTAAATCTCAAATTAAAATTCTCAGGCTCTGTTTACATGATGAAAGGAAAGATGCTCAGAAGTTGTTTGGAGTAGAGTCCAAGGTAATCTAATGACAAAGGTGTTATAAATCAGTTTAGTTACTCTCCACTGTTTGACAAGTGTTTTGGATTTACTATGGAGCAGGTATCAGCAATGAGAATATTGATTCACTTTCATAAATGAACCTTTTTTGCCTGCCATCCAAATGAATTCTTATAGGGAGAACACAATAATTTTATACTATAAAGGGGAAGAGTAAATTATGAGGGAGGTAAGGTTAAAATATTGACACAATGACTTTTTCTTCTCACTCCAGGCTAGCATTTTACCTCAGTTGGATTGGGGGGGGCGGGGAGGATGTGAATAGAGGCATCATGTTCAGATTTTAAGGTAGGGAAAAGACTGAAGGAAAAAAGAAAATATAACATTAGAATACAGGTATTCTGGTCCGAAGAATTAGGACACTCTCCAAACACAATTAGATTTTGACAAATTAGAAAGCAAATAGAACTTACTAATGGGATGTTATACTAATTAGTAACCTGCAGTTCATCTCACTAATTGAGTTCTATATTAGTTTATAACTGCAAAACCAGAGGAAATAATAGATATTTCCCAATAAATAGCCATGCCTGGTATTGAGGACAGTACATTATCAACTTATTCTAGGTAAGAAAGAAATGGTTCTAAAACTGACTGGGATCCAATTTATCTGTTCCCAGATGGCATAAGAAGTCAAACATAAATTCGAGACTTTTTTTCCTGTAGTGTCTGTTTACCTAGACGCTATTTAGAAGTTCCTGGAATTAAGATATATGGAAAACTTGTCCTTAGAACCTTATAGTCAGAATATAGGAAATATTGTGTTATTTTTCAATCATTTCCCCTTATACTCAGGCTTAACTAATCAGGAACAAAATGTCATAAGAGTCGCTCATTTGCTTGGATAAAAAAAGAATGTATATCACATTTTTACACTCGTCTAATGCCACCATAAATAAAGTCACTGACATTTCAAGTTGTTCCTTGGAATTTGAAAATAAAAATAAATAAATAAATAAATAAATAAATAAATAAATAAATAAATAAATAAAACAAAAAGAAACGATCTTATTTCCCATTAATCTCTTGTTGCAGACAGATGTCTACAGGAAGTAAGGTGAGGCATTGAGGATATTTAAGGGGAAAACTCTAGGAGTTTAGCCAGTAGGTATTGCTGAATTAAATAAATTTTAGAGCCCTTAACTAGGAGAATGCTTAGTCATACTTAATTGTTTCTAGCTTAGAGATTTTGCTAAATTATTTAAAGTAAGTTTAGGAAACAGATTATTCTATAAAAGTGCTATCTATGAATATACATTTTTATCACCTTTATTCAGTTAACCAGGAATAATTCTGTCAATATCAATGCATTATTTTTAATATTAATTAATTTTTTCATATGTAAAAAAAGATATGGAGAAACTAAACTACATGTAAGATTGTATGTGTGTGAATTGTAATGGAAATATACATATATGTAGGAAATTCTACCTTTAACGCTAAAAATCACAATACTCTAACATTTTTTAAATGGTTATATAGTATTTGTAGAGCCCCTAATATGTAACATTAATTCAAAATGACGTGCTACTGTATGTGTGCTTTACTATTACTGTTATAATTGAAAATATACAACAGAGCAATGTACTTTCTTTATACAGTAACAATATATAGTAGTTCTAGGAAAATGATACCTTTGTAAGGTAAAATAATGTTAGAATTCCCAGTGTTTTATTTTTATGTGATCGTGGCAGAAATTTTTTTTTCAAATATCCTCTTGAAAAGTTACCCTATTTCGTGTTAAAACATTGGATATCTGGCACATGCGAAGCAAGTAAAATCTAACCAGTTAAAAGCATTAAATTGATTCTCAAATAAAGAAAGGGGTAGAGAAGATGATGGATTAAGAATAACCCGGCTATACACCATCTTTATCATAGTGACCTGACATCTTCAAGAGTTACTGTTCAGACAGATAGGAATGTACATCACTGTGTGCTGCATAGAATCATGCCTACTCACTTACAATTGTCTAAGAATTTTATTATATACCACTTTGTTATTTTCCAGAAACCAACCTGGAAAGATGTCTTTCAGCTCCCAAACTAGAGCAATTTTCTACAGCTACTAAAATCCTGCATTAAAAACCAAAATAATCTTTTTGTCATAAAGAGTACAAAAATGTGACCTCTAAATATCACTGCTAATTTTAGAGACCTCAGGAATAAACTTGCACAGATGCTTTCATGTACATAGTAGAAAAATCTGTTTATTTGCTTTACTTCATTTTCATTCAAAGTGATTCAAATTAAAGTATAAAACTCAAGTGTTTTACTAGAGGTGGGCAAAAAATCCCTTGTCTCTTCTGCTAGAGGATGAAGTATAAGTGACCACAGTACCCTAAATATTTGACTAAAAATATAGTGTATAAAACATTTATTGAACTAATTCTTAACGAGTAAAAATTTGGCAGCCTCTTTATGAAATACTTAAGTTCATTTACTTTCTTTCCATGCATTTATAGGTTATTTTTATTCAGTATTGAAATAATTGTTAAAGGTGTCATTCATTTTAGTCACACAGCTCAGCACTATTTCCAAAACACACTTAGGTGACCTTGAAATAACAAATATACTAAATTAGTATGAGTGATAATAAACAATTTAATAATTTGCAGTAGCAGGATAAAAAACAAAAGCTTTATTTCTTATCAACATTACAGTGTTTTGACTTTCTCAGGTTATTTGAAATTAAATTTAAAAGAAAGTAACTGTCCTGGTTTTCAAAGTCTAAGAATTTGAATTTAACGAAGTTGGCAATACACAGACACTGACTTATGTAAGAAAACCCCAAATGTTTCGGATGGCTTTTTAAAATACTTCATTAGGAATTGATAGTTAATTTTTTATCTCTATGCTTTAGGACAGTTATCAATATCTAAAACAAAAGCTGCATATTCTGTAACCAAGCTACACATTTTGTTTTGTTTTTATAAATATAAGGGGAAAAAAAGGCAATTTTAACTATTTAAATAGGTACACAAATTGATTTGGAAAGATCATGTGCTGCTTTTCCTAAATTACTAAAACACACCAGGGGTGATGGTGGGCTAGTTTCACCACAAGGTCCAAGGTCTGGGAATTGAATCCTGACCCTGGCCCATGCAAACCCATATGATGAACCACAGTGCAAATGGTAACCACTGGGATGACTCCATGGCAGAGGTTCTCACCTCCCATGTGAGAGGTCCCCAGTTCCACCTTTGTAAAATGAAACCATGTCACAGCTAATGTACAACTATGAGACTGCTTTGGGCCCTCCCCCTTTCTATCTTTCTCTCTCTCTCCCTCTCTCCCATTCTCTCAAACAATAAAATAAATCTTTAAAAATTAACACATACACACATACCAGGAGCATTGACACTAAAGCCTATATTATTGGTAGTAGTAATAAGTAATTTTTAATGATAAATACATTCTATGTTATACCTGCTTTTGGACTAGACAATAGTAAGCACAATCTCTGTTTTGTTCTGTTTCTTTCATTTTTTTAAATAACATTTTATAATTTTCTCCATAGAATTTATGCAAGACTTTTGCCATATATAAGCCTAGAGACTTTTTAATGCTGCCATATTTTAAAAATAATTATTTTAATATTTATATAATATTAGAAGATGTGTGTACATGGAATTGAGTTTTATATATCATTTTTTCTAAAAATCAGACAACCTTGCTATATTTATTAATTAGATCTTTTGAGATATTTTATTTTGGCAAGCATCACCTGCATATAATTATTTTTGTTGATTTTTTTTGGTAATTTAGGTCTTTGATTTTCCTATTTTGCCTTACTCAGCTGCCTTGGCTGGAAGGAGTATAGGAGCTTTTGTCTTGATCTTGACTTTAAGAAGATTACTTTCAAATTTTAACCATTAATAATATTGGCTGTGTATTTTTTCATAGATACAACTTATGTTGCTAAAGAAATTACCTCTATTTCTAGTACGCTAACAGGTTTTTTTATTATAAATTAATATGTTATTTTATCAAGGGCTTTTCGTACATGGTTAATCTCTTTGCTTCATGATGCTGTTTTTTACAGCAGCACATTCAATGCACTCATCTATTTTCCATTTATTTCCTCTATATGTATCATTTTCACAAGTCATGAATCTTATTGTATTAGAGCTTTTCCAGTTTAAAAATATATATTATTTGAATTTCTTTAAACTAGCATTTCTTAAATGTTTCCAAAACATTTTAGAAATTCACAAGTATTTCTCAACAAACTTCACTATAAATTTTTTACCTTGCTTGGCTTGTTGTTTGCTTTTAAACAGCACTTTTATTAATATCAGTTTGAGTTTTGAATACAGTTTAAAAACATATCCTGAGGTTTTCTTGTATTCATTATAGAAATTAATTAAGCTTAACATTACACTTATTCCCCTATTAAACATTCTTTGACCTGATAACCTTGCCTCCTACTATGTAGAAGTAGTTGAGGATACCGTCATGAATTCTTTTAACTATCTAATTTCTCCTCCCAATAATTTTTTTTCTTCTTTCCCTTAAGTTTAAGTGGAATTGATATGTCTCTAATAATCCACATTTAATAGTTTTACCTCTATTCATGGCTCCATCATCTCCTACAATTTCTGAGTGGGCACCACAAGCTCTCTCTCTTTAGTGACATCACCCTTTTTTTCTCCTGAATCTCTATTATAAAAATGTATTTTTATTTATTTATTTTTATTTTTGACATAGTTATATCTCTTACAAACTAACAAACTAACAAACTAACAAAACCATCAAACTCTCCAATGAGAGTTAAATTTTTGACAATGATGTATCTCTCTTCTAACTTTACAAGGAAAGCTTCTAGAAATAATACTTTATGCTCACTGTCTTTACTTTCTCACTTTTTGTATATTCATCCATCTGGCTTCAACATTTATTTCCCTCTAAAACTGCTCTTAAGTAGGCCAACAGGCCAGATGGTCCTGAAAATATATACTATGAGCTGGTAATGTCGAGAAAAATCTGAGAATTTTACATTTTTAAGAGAGGTGTGAGAACTATCAGAATCAAAAACATTATATAAGGTTTCTATTTCACAGGCAAGAAGACTCTGGCACAATTTAGAATCACCAAGGTGTGACAATCTCACTTACCTAGTAGTCATTCCATGAAGTGACTTGCTTGATTGTTGTACATCTGGCTACATGACTGAAAACTTACTTTATTTCAATGCAAGACAGGTAAAGACAGATCTAAAATATAGCATAAGTAAAAATAGTTATCAAATTTATAGAATAGCCATAATTCCCTGATCTAAAGTTTAAGAGTTTTATAATAAATGATCTTGTAACACAAGCTGATATAGTTATTTTAGGAATGCTACACTGATATTACTACAAAGAGCACTTAATTGATGTGGGATTGATTTTGATAATGAAATAAAGATGTATATTTGAGTGAATTTCTTTTTACATAAAAAAATTGGAAAATATTTTTTATCATTTTAAAACTGTATTTTTTTTTATCAAATGTTAAATTTTTTGGAGTGACATTGATAAGCAAAAATTACATGGGTTCTGGTTGGGATAATTGTAAGAGCGTGTAGAAATAGAACACATAAATTTTTGCTTTTAATATTGCTAAATATTCTAATTCTAAAGTGAAATACTTTAATGTATGGCAATTAAATTAGGAAAAATTTGAATTGTGATTTCTATTCCATCTTCTGCACATATGTAAGCAAACATTTGAAGAAAATTTAATAAAGGTATAGATTCTACATATGACTATGCCTCAGTAGAAATCTATTAAGCTGTTACATTTTGCAAGTGGTGATACATAACTATGTTAGAGTCCATAACAAATTCCTTTTTCAATAGTGCTTCATCGCAGCACTGTTCACAGTGGCCAGAACATGGAAACAACCAAAATGCCCTTCGATAGA
>PVKE010034459.1:0-17385 GCA_004027555.1 Craseonycteris thonglongyai
CCTTTTGGTTCTGCTCTAGCTTCTCAATTTTGTTGGTAAAGTACTCATTTTGCTCAGAAAATTTCTTGTTGAGGTCATTTAACTGTGTCTGGGTACTTTGCCAGCATTGAGTGAGCTCTCTGAGTGTCTTGATTAATGCAGCCCTGAATTGTGTTTCACTTAGATTTGATTCCAAGTGTGCAAGGTCCTTTACTAAAGATTGCCCATGATCTTCTGGAGGGGCTTTGGATTCTGAGGTGTGCATTGTGTTTGATGTGGTTCTTTTTGCTTAACTCATGAGTCTGTTTTCCCTCTGGGGGTTTGCCTATCAGATGGGCTTCTCTTTATATTTTCTTTTGGGCTCAGTTGTGGGAGAAAGAGATTTTGGGAGAGGGTTGGGGGAAGCAGACAGCTTCTGTGTCCTGGGGCACTTCAGGTTGCTGTCTTAGCTGTTAGGTAGCTGGGTAGTAATGGTGTGGCCAGGGGTGGTGTCATGTGAGTAGGAGCTAGGGCAGGCCTGAGACACAATAGCAGATTCCTCTTTCAGCAGGGGGGCTGGTGTTTCAGTGGGTGCGGGGCGCTGGAGGTTTGGTCTTTCTCTCCTCCTCCTAGCTTACCCTCCTTCAATAGTATCTGTATGCCATGCCCGCAGGGCAGCACTTCAATGGGCTGGGGTTTGGAAGAGGCCCCGGTCAGCTGCACAGTCCCGCGCGCAGGCAATGACACTGTGGCGACCTCGTCGGCAGCCCAGTTGTGCGTGCGGGCTGCAATGCCCCAGAGGCCCGGTGGGCGGGATGCCAAAAGTCCAGTTGCGCACTCGCGAGCAGGCAGCAGTGCTATAGCAGCCCAGTGGGCAGGGCGCCGAAAGCTGGTCTTGTGTGCAGGCAGAGGCGCTGTGGCGGCCTGGTGGGCAGGGCGCCAAAATCCCTGTAGCGTGTTGGCAAGCAAGCAGTGGTGTCGCGCCTGCTTGGTGGGTGGGGCGCCGAAAGCCCAGTTTCGCACTGGCGGCAGCGCCTCCGCAGCCTGGTAGGCAGGGCTCTGAACGCCCACGTGGGTGCGCACAGCGGTGCTGCAGCGGCCCAGTGGGCGGGACGCTGAAAGCCCTGTGCGCATTGGCCGTAGTTCGGGCGGCAGCCGCTCTATGCTCCCTGCTCTGTTGAGACTGCTGGATTCATTCTAAGCACGTCCAATGCAGCTATGCCCACTCAAGCCCCAGCCCTCTCTCCAAGAGCCCTGTCTTCAGAAGGCGCTCCTTCACAGTCAATCTCCTCCGTAAATCAGAGGTGCTGAGCCCTTGCAGGCTGGTACCCTGCTCTCACCCCGCCTGCCGGGAAGTGCAGCCGCCCTGCTCCACAGTCCCTGTTCCACTTTAGGCTCTGTGATCTGATTAGGGCACCATGTGCTGTCCCTTGAGTTCTGATGTTAAATTGTCCACAGTCTTGTGGGGCTTCCACGCTCCCTAGGTCTCGGCTTCCAGCCCGCCCTCGATCCAGCTCCACTTTGACCGTAGTCCCACAACCCCCCTTTGTTTTTGCCAGCCCGTGCTGCACTCCGATTCTCTGTCCCCGAACCGCTGCTTCCCTTTCCCTCTCCCGCTCTCCCCTTTTTTCTCTAACCTTTGGGTGTTATTCTGCGTTGTGTGGTTCTCTTAGTTGAGGTTTCTTCTCAGGGATTCCCCTGTGGATTCCCTTCTGTTCACAAGGTCCTTCCCAGGCAGTTATCGGTGTGCTCCTCTCATGCCACCATCTTTGATCTCAGAACTAAATATTTTTAACTGAAAAATTCAGTGAACATTGGTTGGCTTGGCTCCCAGACCAAAAACAAAACAAAACAAAACAACAACAACAAGAAAACTGGTGAAGATATAGAAGTTATAATAAAAGTTCTTATATTTCAGGAGCTAAGATTTGAATACCGAAGCGAAGTAGTAAGTGCTATGAATTGCTGGGAGAAGACAGTTCCACTAGGAAAGAACCACACATACAAACATCTCATGTTGCTTTTTATGTGCAATAGCCACAGTGACCCCAAGATAGAATCACAAGAGATTATCTCTTTGTAAGTGAGAAACTTGGATTTTATTTTTAAGGTTATAGGAAATCATTGAAGCATTCTGAGCAAGAGAATAAAAGACCTAATTTAAGTGGTAAAGAACGCACTCTAGCAGCTTTGTTATTTTTGCCTCTTCCACTGGATCATAACCTGAGAACAAGTGCCATGTGTCTATTTTTCTTCATAATCCACTGTGACAAATACTGAGGAGGTTTTCACAAAGTCTATTTCTCTCTCTCTCTCTCTCTCTCTTTTTTTTTTTTTACATAACAGTCCCCTTGGCCATTAATTAAACAACAACTGAGTAAAAGTGGATGGAAATGATGTACAACATTTCCAGACCTATCCCATAAGGCTCTCCCTAGAGATCTTTCTCTTTTTTTCTTCTAGCTGAATGCTGATGCCCAGAATAACCTTGGGAGATTCTGAATGTTTTTAATCCCAACTTTGAAGATTGAATTGTATCATAATTTCACTCTAAGACTGAATTGAATGCTTGCAAAACACTAAGTTCTCAGGATTGCTTAAGTGCATATAAACAAGTAAAGTCATTGTAAATAATTTTAGAACTCTGGATTTTCATCATGTTGGGTCTTCTGTGGTAGGGAGCATAGGCCTGAGCCAGAAGTCCCATATTATGGCCCCTGCTTTGCTTCCAAATGTGTCTGCACTACTTGAGCTTTAGGGTTAATCATGATCTCTTTCTAAGATTTCTACCAAATCTAATATCCATAAGATGTTTTAGAAAATAGAAGATATGATAACATTCTATTTAAAAAAATATTTAACAAACTGTATAGCTAGCATTCAAAAGAGATCCACTAGGAACCACTACATATAATATATATATATATGTATATGTGTGTGTGTGTATATATATATATATACACACACACACACACACATGCACACACACACACACACACAAGGGATTTGTTACAGGAACTTGACTTTGAGCAATTGGAGAAGTGAGCTAAAGAGCTCTGTAAGCCTGTTGACTTTGTAACTAATGCCAGACCTTGATTTCCACAGAGCAGTCAGATGGAGGGGAAGATGATGGAAAGCTGGGGAGAACAAGAACAAGCTGGAGCTCATGAGGTTGCACTGAATCTGCCAGTGCTTATTGATCCTGGCCTTGATGGTTGAGTCCTGCATAAACTGGCACCTTTGGTATGTACCTAAGTACTCATGAGGACCAGGAGTCAGAGCAATTGTATGAGAATCCAGGGGGAAGTGGGGGCAGTCTTAGTCTGTTTGTTACCCCATTCCACAGAGGTAAGCCAGAAGATAAAGGACAATGTGTGTCAGCTCCCAAATTGCTGCTACTTCACTTCCACCCACTTGATCTTACACAAGATCTCTTGTATCCCATCCTAATTGAAAATGCAGGGAAGGGAGTTCTGAGAACTATAGTTCAGCTGAGCCAAGTGACACGACAAAGCTCCATGATGCAGATCTGTAATTTCACTAATAGTTTTCAGTTATATACAAGAAGGAAAATCTTTTCTTTCTTAGGCCTTTGAGCTGCTGAGGGCTCTTTGAACTCACCAGTGTTGTAATAATGAAACATATGAATAGCAAAGAGGAACAGATGCAGTCATATGTTGGAGCATCCTAGCATGTGGATCCCGAAGGAGCTGGAGGTCTGTTAGTCTAACTCTGTGTTTTATTGATGAAAAACATGAAGGCCTAGTAAAGTTTCATATCTTGACCAAGGTTATACTCCTATACACTTACACCTCTTGGAACAAAACACAAAAGTCTTGAGTACAATTCTGATTTATATTAGTTCATCCTTATCCTTCAAGAGCACAGGGTATCATCTACCAGATAATAGGATGAAATTGGAAATACTTACTACAACCACAGATACACATTAACGCAAAGACCTTTCTGCAAACAGAAAGCTGTGGAGATAGCCTCCAGCAATACCCTTGCCCACCACTCCTCTGACCTATAGAGTCTAGAGTTCCTATAACCTTGGAAGGAGCGGGTGATAATGTGGCTGGCAGAAGAGAACACAACTCCCCTTTGTGCATTCTGTACCTGGGGTACTAAAGGTGGATCTTGCCTCTGTCTATAGGACCTAGAATTTTGTTTCTAAACCGTAAGTTAAGAACAGAGTAATGGACTTACTGGGGAGAAACTTATACTAGTCTTAAGAGGGAGCACTGTTAGTAGCCACTATTAGCACACCAAAACTATCCTTTGTATACTACAACAAGAGTCTTTGAAGAAGTGTTTTACCAGTACTTAATATGAAACATTTTCCTAATTTTAATTCAGAAGAGTCTCTAAAGTATGTGTAATTAGTTTGTCTCAGTGTGATATTTTAGTTTTATTAGCATTTATGTACCATGATTATCAACTTGACTTTTATAACTATGATCTTTTGTAAATTCCTCAGTATATAAGCATATAAGCTAAAACTTTAACAGACACTCATAGAATATAAAATGGCATGGAATGGGCAGAAACTACTTGTGCTAGGCCCACTTCAAAGGTGAGTTTTTTCATCATACCCTGAGGCTCAGGAGGTCTTCCTGGCTGAGGGAGGCTGGGTGGGCATGCAGCATAGGAGAAGTGAGCTGGATGAATTCACTGATCTTACTTTCCGAAGAGGTATAAAACTGATGGTTATTAATGTAGCTCTGAAATCAGGCAGTCAACCAGAAATCTCGGCAAATGCAAAGAAGAGACATAATTGCTCACCAGAGCATTTCTCCTTTTAAGAACATTCATGAATACAAACTCTAGTTAAATTAAATAATACAGAAACAAATCCCTCAAATTAAAAAGAAGGCCTACTTAAAAATTGTCTATTCTGCAAGTAGTTTTCTGGAGTTGTAATTACATTCAGAACAACAACAACAACAGCAACAGCAACATAAAGCATGATGCCATACATCTGTCAATAGATCATTGATTTTGTGGTGCACTTTCAGGTGAAATATTGGCCATGTTTGAAAACAGCCACTTTTAATCACTAAGTTCCAATTCTCATCAAGAATATACCTGGTAGGATGTTTGTTAAGTTTTAAGAAAAACTGGTGGACATAGATTGCATACTTTCTTCATGCCAAGTAAAGAGACCTGATAGAAATATCTGCATAAGCTCTGACATGTCAAAAACCAAACAAGCAACAATAACAACAAAAACCTGAAGACATGGGGGGAGAGGTGGAGGTTAGCCAAATTGGGGCATAGTGAAGATAGAACCAATCTTTAAAAAATTAGACATTAGTTATGTAGAAAAATACATCCTCAGGAAGTAGAGTTAAGAGAAGGGTGCAGAAACATCTAGGAAGGCAAAGGTCAGTTCAGTATGATGGATCCATGTCTTCTAACCAGAATTTCTCAAATGCCCCTGATAAAATAGCTCATTTGTTTCTTCTACCTATGTCCTTGGAGCTGCCCTGATTTCTGATTTGAGACCAAATCTTCAGCTTTTCTTGCAATACTGTGGACTACTTGAATATATGTATGTGCATGTGCATTGTAAGTGCTTTATATGTGTATGTATATGTATGTATATATAGGCTGTCTGGAAAGCATCCAGCTATGTAACTGTTCCTACTATATTGACAATAGTTGATTTTTTTTCTGGACAGCCTGTATATGTATTTCTCAAAGAACAAGTTTGATGGGCAAATAGCATATGCACCTGTCAGGTGTAGGGAGCTGATGCAGAGCCTGAACGGAAAGGTTTCGGAAGGACTTGATGGCAAAGCCTCGGTTCCCTGGGCCTAATGGGGGGGGGGGCAGAGGGGGGAATGGCCTGTGGCCTTGATGGCAAAGCCTCGATCCCCCCTTTCATCTTCTTTGCGGGGGTGGGGGGTAGTTGGGTGATTAGATATAGAAAAATGTGTATATGTAGCTTGCATGAGGGCCAGGTGGCAGACACCAATAGATTAGTGGCCCATGATCTACATATCAAAGCCTTTACTGGAAGGGGCTGTTATTTCCTGTAAAGTTCTGTTTATACCGTGCTTTACTATGCTAATACTTGTTCCTTGTAATGGTAAACTTTTGCTATATAAGATAAGCAATAAATCTATTCAGGGCTACTCCTATTGAGGACAGCCAGCAATCCATTTGGTCTGTCTATTAATTCCCACCACTCGAACTCAGGGACTTTTGTTCATCCAGGCTGGTTCCTGGCAACAGTCAGGCATGGTTTTTAGGTTGCCAGCAACTAAAACAGTCTCAAAATAATTGAAAAATATGTGTTTATTTGAAAATATATATAATATTGGAGTTCAGGATTCCACCTTTGGATGAGTGTGTTACTTAGCTCAGTTTAAGATTACACTTCTAAGCAGAAGCATCTGATTTTCTCCTAAAGCATGGTTCACCTTGATTGTTACATGCAAAGCAAGAGAGGTCTGAGGGCAGCCCATGCAGTTGTATGGGTTGTACACAGCTCAAATTAGGGAATGTCATGCTCATATGTGGAAAGGGATGGTTTTCCACATCAGGATGAATACTGGACTGTAAAATCAACAGATAACTAGAGTCTTCATTTTACAGAAGGAATGTAGAGAACATCCAATGACGGGTGGTTTATTTAGGAGACCGCTCAACCCTGAAAGATTCTTTTAAGTATTATGTTCTTTGGTCTTCTGCTAGCGTTGAGCATGACATAAATGAATAAACCTAGAACCAGCACACTTTTGGTTGTTGTTTTGTTTTCAAACTAAATTAAAGATGGAAACATACATCTTTGTGTATTAAGACTAATTTGAGTCACCAGCAATTTTCTTGTTCTACATTGCCATTATAAGTATCTGTCCAAAGCCCCACTATCACCTCACACTCCTTTGCTTCACGTGGCTTTGATTCTTTCCATTGGTTCATGAATGGCATGAATAGCTTGCACAAAAAAAAACTAACTGTCCTTTCAGACAGCACTCAACTTACTGTTTTGATAATTTTTGCACAAATATACACAAATCTCTATATATCTGAAATGCATAAAGTTATTTTTACATACTTTAAGCTGTATTGTCAACTACTTTTACCTACAATTTAGTCATTTTCATCTTTAGGCTGATATTTCATTTTAGATTTTGTAAATTTACACTGAGTAGGACTTAGAAGAAGTAAGGAGTTCTGTTTGACTAGCAGAAACAGGCAAATATAATACTATATAGTAGTCAAACAACAATTCCCCAAACAACTAGCTGAGTGCTAGAGTCAAACACAATTTTATTTGTGAACATAGAACTTCAAATATACTACTCTATTGTACTAAAACATTTTTACATTTTCCCCTTGCATTTCCACATTATTATTTTTTAAGTTATTTTTGTTGTTTTATTGACAGAGAGACAGAGACAGACAGAGAGAGACAGTGAGAGGTGGTGGACACCAGTTCAGCATATTGGTCTGGACAGACCAGGACCTGGATTTGATTCTTGGACTCCTGGGCTGCAAAGTGAGCACTCAACCTGCTGGACCATCCTGGCACCCCCATTTTCATACTATTGAGAGGTTGAAAACTTTACCAGGTTTGTAAATCAAGCATTTATGTTGGGAAATAGAAAAAACAACTACACTTTTTCTAAGAGCTTTATTTAGATGTAATGTAACTATAAAATTTATTGTAACATTCAGTGACTTTTTGTAAGTTTACAGAGATAGGCAGCTGCTATTACAATTTAAGGACAAACAACCCAAAACATGTTTTCTAGTTCTTACCATTCAAAGACTTAGAATTTGTTCCTTTTGCCATACAAAGAGCTGGCAAACCTTGGAACATATCAAGTTACCCAAAACTCTTTTCTTCAATTAAATTCTCTTCTAAGGATCAAATAATTTTTTTTATTATGCTCTGCAAAGACTTATTTTCCAGAGCACTTCCAGTTTCATTAATAATTCTCTGAATTTATATGTAACTCTTTTAAGCATATTAAGTTTTATTTTTTCTATTTCAGATTGGCCTGCCTCGGAAAGGACCACCTGTGGTGATTTTTAAAGATTCTAGAACAGCATTCTCCCTAAGCTAACACATGCAGAGCTCACATAGTGTCTATAAAATGTCCCAGGATTCATTCATTTTTAAGACATTTGCCCAAGGTACATAGATAACAGACTTGGCATGGAGCCAAATATTGTTTCTCTACTCAAGCAAGGTCGGAGCTAATTCACAGATCAAAGAGAAAGAAAAAAAAAAAAGGAAAACTGACTAAGGCTTTGTTTTGAACTACCCATCTCTGAATAATACTAACTTCTTCTCTTGAAGATCATTGGCTTTCCATAAAAGAATTTAAGAGAAATAATTAACACTAAGTAGGTACTCCCTTACCAATGCACACAGTATGGTTTTCTCTTGGTTTTATATATTATTCTATCCTTGTGGTCCTCAAAGACCTTCATGCAAATTAAAGCAGGTCCTAAAAAACAAACACAAACAAACAAAAAACAGATTAGGAAGCTTAAAATCTTCCATTAGTGTCTATTTGTATACACAACATGCATATACGCATTTTTAGTACAGATATATTTATTTATTTAGAAGGAAAAAAGGACTGTTAATGAGCAAAGAAAAAAGTGAGAATTATAAAAGGACAGCAGGGAGTCAGAGAGATAATAGAAGAGTGTATAATTAGATGGAATGGTTCATAAGATGTAGGTTTTAAATTATTCATTTTATTGTAATGCTTCATAATTTATATGCCCTACCTATCTCTGCCTCTCTCTGTCTTTCTCATTTCTATCTTCTATATCTCTATCTATCTATCATCTCTGTCTCTGTCTATATATCTGTTTCTATCATCTATGTATCTCCCTTTCTGCAGATATATTCATGGTTCAATATTAAGTCACCTATTTATGTAAATCACTACACTACTTATTAAAGCACTAAAAAAAGCATATGATTATCTCAATTGATGCCAAAAAAAGCAGTGGCCAAATGCTAACATTTCTGATAAAAATGCTTAGTTAACTTTAAAGGAAATTTTCTTAACTTTACAATGAATATCAGAAAACTGCAGGAAACGTATTTAACGGTGAAAGACAAGAATACTTCCCAGGGAAAGCTGGGATGGCTCATGGGTTAAGCGCTCGCTTTGAAGCCCCGAGGACTGAGGGTCGAATCCTGGCTCCAACCCAGGCGGACCCACAGGCTAAACTGGGGTGTGCTTCCTGAATGCAGTGAGGCCCCCTGTTCTGTTAAAATAAAAGAATACTTCTCAATAATGCCTAGAATAAGAATAGTAGCCAACGGTTAACATTCTAATGGAAGTTACAGTAGAAAAAGTAAATAAATAATAATGTAGGAGAAAAATTGGTATCATTTGCAGACAATATATGATATGTCTAGAAGTTGATAAGATAAATAATAAAATTGGTCAGCAAGATGGTTGTTTAAAAATCAATATACAACAACCAATAGTTCTTAGTAACCAATTTAAAATATGACAAAAATACATTTATTTCACATAGGAACATAAAAATCTGTGTAAAAGCTTTAGAAACTTTCTTGAAAAATCAAAATTAAAGTTATTGACTTAGAGACAGTATGTTTCTGAATATAAATGCTTAATATTTGTTTATTCTATATTTATTTTGCTTATAATATATGCAATCCTTTTTTTCTGTGTAATAAAGATAATGCAGGTAAAAATAAATCCTGCATTGGGAGAGTTACAGGAATTAAACAAATAATTTTTATTTTATTTATTTATTTTAAACAAAGAATTTTTTAAAGTAATATGTCATATGGTGATAAACTTTATGGAGGAAAAAAAAGACAGTTAAAGATGATTGGGAGTGCTGAATGTGGGACATGGGGGATGTTCTATATAAATACAGTGGTCATCAAAGTTCTCATCACAGAAGTCACATTTTAGTAAAAACAGTAGCTATCCAAAAGAAGACTATACAGTGAGAGGTTCAAGATGGCAGAGTAGATAAATGCTGTGCTTGCCTCATCCTGTCAACACATCAAAATTACAGCTAAATTAAAGAACTGTCAACCTGGATAACAGTCTCAAGTCTAGTTTAACAGAAGTTGTAACTAAAAATGTAAAAAGAAACCACATTGAGACTAGGAGGGGTGGAGACACAAAATGGACTGGGCTCAAACCACTAAGTGGTGGTTGGAAATTGGGAGGGATATCTTGGCCACAGAAGATTTTGATGAAGAAACAAGGGACCCCAGACCCATACCTGCCTTTCCAGCATGAAGTCTGGTGCTAGGAAAAGGATCACTTACAACATCTGGCTGTGAAAAACAGTGGAAATCCCACCATAAGGGTGAGATAACAAGTTGTGTGAAATCCATGTCTTTTTAAAGGGCTCACACAAATTCCCCCACAGGCACTTACATTGGGCATCGAAGGAGGAAAAAACACTAGGAGAGAATCAGAGACATATGGGGAATAGACCAAGGTGTGTGGCTTTGAAGTTAGGGCTGGAAGATAGTCACCATTTTCCCTGTGAGTGGTCAGATTTCCTGTGTTGATCCTCTCCCCATGGCCAAATCTGAATCTAAATTGGTCTGCTGAGCAAGACTTGCCCCACCCTGGTGATTCATTGAGCCCCTGCCACACCCAACTTTGTACCTTAGGAGGCTTTATCTGTGGCTGAAACTTAGGGTAGTCAGCAGGTAGCAGCAGCCTTCTTTCATAACCCAGTACTGGTGGCAGCCATCCTCAGTTCACAGCATGACCTCACCAATGCATGTCCAGATCCAGTACAGGTAGTGATCAACAGTAAATCACCTTGTGCCTTCTACCAGGTTGTCCCTGGCCAGTCCCAAGCAGTGGCTAATCTGGGACTGCAACAAAGCCCCCTCTAAGAGGTCTCAGGACCAACATACCAAGAAGTTGGCTTCAAACCATAGCAGAGCACTGCTCAATTAGCTCCACAAAGGACCACACAAAGGGTGGTCTCAATAGGCACTAGAGCCCATTGCAGAAAATTTTACTCTGCGGGGTAAGCCCCCTGCACAACTCCCATAAGCTGTGTATGTGGACCATAGACCAGTCAGCCTGAAGATCAATCTTATTGTGCCAATAGTAACTAAGGCTTAACTACAAGAGGAAGGCACATACAATCCACACAAGGGACACTCCTGGGGAACCCAGCATAGGTGACCAGGGAGATTGCGCCACTTGGTCCCACAGGGCACCTATGGCGTAAGGCAACTCAGCCAATACTGGGATACATAGATCCACAGACTACATAGAAGCAAACACAGAGAGGCAGCCAAAATGAGGAAACAAAGAAATACATTCCAATAAATAAATAAATAAAAAAGAAAAGAAAAACACAGAAGAAAAAGAACTGAACAAAATGGAGTAATCTACCAAATACAAAGTTCAAAACATTGGTAATAAGGATGCTCAAAAAATTTAGTGAGAACTTTAGCAAAGCAAGAATATAAGAGTACATAGGATTAACTCATTAAAAAGAACCAGTCAGAAGTGAAAAATAGAGATATCATCAAGATGGTAGCATGAGAGGAGCCCTTAATACCTCTCCTGTAAATAAAAAATTAAAGAACTAAAATTCCATCAGAGAATTCCTAAACAACACACATCCTTGGCTAAGGAACCCACTCATTGCAAGAAAATACCTAAAGTCAGAGAAGGGTGACAAGTGAGAGAGAAAGAAAAGGAACAGTGTGGAAATATGCTGCAGAACACAACTTGGAGAACTACCCAGTGACCAACCTAGACAATGACCCAGAAACCAGCAGAGAAGAGACTGAGGTGGGAGCCTATCAGCATGGGTTGAGGTTCAGAATGACGGCAGATTGGAGGCCTAGAACAGACAAAGATGGAGGCGCGGGCAGCCAGAATGTGAGAATGAAGGCAAAAGTGGGTGCAGCTGGCTATAGCAAGTTGCCACAGTGGGAACATGGGGGGACCAGCCATGGCATGGTGAGGGTGGCCATAGCAGAGTGCAGGAGGCCAGAGCAAGGCACCAGGAGCTGCCAGAGATTGGCATGGTTGGCTGGAGTGAGGGTCTGGTTGCTAGTGCATGGGTTGAGTGGCTAGAACTAGGGGCCCTTGGAGTGTAAGGCTGATGACCAGAGCAGGAAGCCTAGATTTGGGTGGCTGGAGTATAGGCGGCAAGAGTGTGCTAGCAGCTAAAGTGCAGAGTGGCCCTTAATTAGGTACAGGCCCAGATAGAGCACTGTGTGGCTTTGGACACAGAACCTGGCTACAAACTCTTGTTCTCTCCCAAAGCTCACACCATCAGCCCCTCCCAGAGCCTGCCTTTAGTGAGCTGCTGCTGGGAAGCTGCCATTACCCTGTTATGCAAACAGACCTGCACCTTTTCAAACAAAGCTCATCCTTCACACTGAAGTCAGCAGAGGGATCCAGAAAAACAGTGAAGCGTAAGTGTTGCAGCTTCAGACTGCAGTGGGATCTCAGAGGCATAGAATACCATCACCCACCATATCTTACCAAAGAGGAGATGAACAGAGACCAGGGCATCTGAATCAAAGAAAAGCCTACCTTCTAGGAAGTCTCCCACAGTGTGGAAACCAAATACCCAAGAGAAAATATTATAAGATACTGCAGCAACAGCAACTAGAAAGTAAAAAATTTCTACACATCTACCAGGGGAAAAGTCCTCATGTACAGGAAAAGAAACACACCAACTGCAATGAGTACCCTAATGAACAAAGGTGCTTAGAAAGAATATAAAAAATCTTCATAAGAGGAACTTGAATATGTGGAAACACATGAGCTAAATGACACAGAATTCAAGACTGTAATTCTGAAAACACTCAAAGAGATAAAAGAAAATTGGTGGAGTACACAAAGGGAGCTAAGTGATCTCAGAAAGAAAATTAAATCTATAAAAAAAAAAGCAACTAGAAATTCTGTAGATACACAACACAATAAAAAAAATGAGATCCAAGATGGTGGCATGAGAGGAGAACGCCGATAATTGCCTGGGAAGGGCCTTGTGAACAGAGGGGAATCCACAGGGGAAACCCTGAGAAGAAACCTCAACTAAGAGAACCACACAATGCAGAACAACACACAAAGGTTAGAGAAAAAAGGAGAGAGCAGGAGAGGAAAAGGGAAGCAGTGGTTTGGGGACTGAGACTCGGAGCGTGGCCCGGGGCTGCCAAAAACAAAGGGGGATTGGGGGACTACGGTCAAAGTGGAGCTGGATCGAGGACGGGCTGGAAGCCGAGACCTAGGGAGCGTGGAAGCCCCACAAGACTGTGGACAATTTAACATCCGAACTCAAGGGACAGCACATGGTGCCCTAATCAGATCACAGAGCCTAAAGTGGAACAGGGACTGTGGAGCAGGGCGGCTGCACTTCCCGGCAGGCGGGGTGAGAGCAGGGTACCAGCCCACAACAGCTCAGCACCCCTGATTTACAGAGGAGATTGACTGTGAAGGAGAGCCTTCTGAAGACAGGGCTCTTGGAGTGAGGGCTGGGGATTGAGTGGGCATAGCTGCATTGGACGTCCTTAGAGGGAATCCGGTGGTCTCAAAAGAGCCAGGAGCATAGAGCAGCTGCTGCCCAAGCTACGGCCTGTGCGCACAGGCCTTTCGGTGCCCCAACCACCGGGCCTGCACGGCGCCGCAGTTGGCATGCAGCTGGGCTTTCGGCGCCTGGCCCACCAGGATGCCTCAGCGCCGCTGCTTGCTTGCCAGTGAGCAGTTCGGCTTTTGGTGCCACGCTCAACAGTCCGCTGCAGCGCCGTTGCCTGCTTGCCAGCGTGTAATTGGGCTTTTGGTGCCCTGCTCACCAGGCCGCTGTAACTCCTCTGCCTTCAAGCAAGTGTGCAGCTGGACTTTCGGCGCCCTGCCCACTGGGCCACTGCTCATCACTGCAAGCCGTGCACCCAGGCTTTTGGTGCCCCGCCCACCAGGCCGCCGTGGCGCCGCTGTCTGCTTGAAGGCGCACTACAGGGCTTTTGGCACCCTGCTCTCCAGGCCACCGCAGCGCCACGGCCTGCGCATGGGACTGGCTTTCAGTACCCTGCCCACCGGGCCGCTGCAGTGCTGCGGCCTGCTCGCGAGCGCGCAGCTGGGCTTTTGGCGTACAGCCCACCGGGCCTCTGGGACGTTGCGGATCGCTCCCGCAACTGGGCTGCCTGCTGGATCTCCGCAGTGTCATTGCCTATGCACAGGACTGCGCAGCCAACCAGGGCCTCTGCCAAGACCCAGCCCATCCAAGTGCTGCCCTGCGGGCGTGGCTTACAAATAAGATTGATGGAGGGACAGCCAGGAGGAGGAAAGACCAGAGCTCCTGTGCCCCACGCCCACTAAACCACCAGCCCCCCTGCTGAAAGAGGAATGTGCTATTGTGTCTCAGGCCTGCCCTAGCTCCTACTCATATGCCCCCACCCCTGGCCACACCTTTACTACCCAGCTATCTAACAGCTAAGACAGCAACCTGAAGTGCCCCAGGACACAGAAGCTGTCTGCTTCCCAAAACCCTCTCCCAAAATCTCCTTCTCCCACAACTGAGCCCAAAAGAAAATATAAAGAGAGGCCCATCTGATAGGCAAACCCCTAGAGGGAAAACAGACTCATGCGTTAAACAAAAAGAACCACATCAAACACAATGCACACCTCAGAATCCAAAGCCCCTCCAGAAGATCAGGGGCAGTCTTTAGTAAAGGACCTTGCACACTTGGAGTCAAATCTAAGTGAAACAGAATTCAGGGCTGCATTAATCAAGACACTCAGAGAGCTCACTCAATGCTGGCAAAGTACCCAGACACAGTTAAATGACCTCAATAAGAAATTTTCTGAGCAAAATGAGTACTTTACCAACAAAATTGAGAAGCTAGAGCAGAACCAAAAGGAACTCCTTGAAATGAAAGGCATCATGGGAGAGCTGAAAAAATAACTGACCAGCATAGGAAACAGGGCTGACCAGCTAGAGGAAAGAATGAGTGAAATTGAAGATACAAACAGGGAAATGTCACAGACGGAGAAGAAAGGGAAAGGAAAATCAAGAGAAATGAAAGAGCCATACAAGAACTTTCTGACTCCATCAGAAAGAACAATATTAGAATAATAGGGCTACCAGAAGGAAGCGAGATGAAATCTTCTCAGAGTCTACTAAAACAAATAGTGGATGAAAATTTCCCTAATCTGTGGAAGGAATTACAGCCCCAAGTCCAAGAGGAAATCAGAAGCCCTAACTTCCTAGATCCTAGCAGATCCACTCCAAGGCACATTGCTCTGAAGATAACAAAAAGCAATGACAAAAAAAAATCCTCAAGGCGATCAGGAAAGAACAAAACAAAACTTTCAAAGGAAAACCTATCAGGCTGTCACCAGACTTATCAGCAGAAACTCTTCAAGCCAGGAGGGAGTGGAACCCAATCTTCAAAATATTAAAAGAGAGAAATTTCCAGCCAAGAATTAACTATCCAGCAAAATTAACCTTTAGAGATGAAGGAGGAATTAAGGCCTTTACAGATATACAGAACCTGAGGGAATTCTCCAGCTCAAAACCGGCACTCCAAGAAATACTAAAGGGGGCTATCTGACATGAGTCCAGAAATCAAAATAAATGGAGAAAAGTTGGGACAACAAAAAAATAAAAAGGAAAGAAGAAATGGATACAGGACATCCTCATGTATCAATCATCACCCTGAATGTAAATGGACTGAATTCACCAATAAAGAGGCACAGGATAGCAGACTGGATTAAAAAACAAAATCCAACCATATGCTGCCTACAAGAGACACACCTCAGCCACAGGGACAAACATAGACTCGGGGTAAAAGGATGGAAAACAATACTCCAGGCAAATGACAGTCAGAGAAAAGCTGGAGTGGCCATACTGATTTATAATGAAAAAGACATCAGGATAAAAACAATAATAAGACATAAAGATGGACATTATATCTTGATAAAAGGGACAATACAACCAGAAAACATCACACTCATCAATATATATGCTTCGAATCAGAAAGCACCAAAATTTGTAAAGCAACTACTAGCAGATCTAAAAGGAGAATTTGACAAAAATACAATTATACTAGAGGATCTAAACACCTCCCTGAAAACATTGGACAGATCATCCAAGCAGAAACTAAATAAGGAGATTGCAGCTTTAAATGATACATTGCAGGAAATGGACATAATTGACATTTACAGGTCATTCCATCCTACAACAAAGGGCTATATATTTTACTCTAGTATACATGGAACATTTTCAAGGATAGACCATATCCTGGGACTGAAATCCAACCTCACCAAATTTAAGGGCATCCAAATCATACCAAGTGTATTCTCAGACCACAAAGTGTTGAAACTTGAGATCAATTGCAAAAGATCAAGTGCAGAGAGATCCACATATACGTGGAGATTGTACAACATGCTATTAAAAAGTAGCTGGATCAAAGAGGAAATTAAACAAGAGATTAATATATTTGTAGAAACGAAAGACAATGAAAACACGATGTACCAGAATTTCTGGGACACAGCAAAAGCAGTATTAAGAGGGAAATTTATATCATTACAGGCCTATCTCAAGAAACAAGAAACACTACAATTAAACACCCCCACATCTCATAGAGCTAGAAAAAAAAAGAACAGAGGTCCCCCAAAGCCAGCAGAAGAAAAGAATTAATAAAAACCAAAGCAGAACTTAATGAAATTCAGAATAGAAAAACAATAGATAAAAATAACGCCACAAAGAGCTGGTTCTTTGAAAAACTCAATAAAATCGACAAACCACTGGCTAGGCTCACCAAAGAACAAAGAGAAAAAGCTCATATTTCCAGAATACGGGATGATAGGGGAGAGATTACAACTGATGCTGCAGAAATACAAACAATCATAAGAGATTACTATGAAAGACTCTATGCCAACAAATTTGACAACCTAGAGGAAATGGACACATTTCTGGAAATATATAGTTTACCTAAACTGAACCAGGAAGATTTGGATAACCTAAATAGACCAATCAACAGTACAGAACTTGAAACAATTATCCAAAAGTTGCCCAAAGGCAAAAGACCTGGACCAGATGGCTTTACCAATGAATTCTACCAGTCATTCAAAGAAGAACTAATGCCCATCCTCCTCAAACTACTCCAGAAAATTCAAGAGGAGGCAGTACTACCCATCTCTTTCTATGAAGCTAATATCACCCTAATACCAAAACCTGGGAATGACAATACCAAAAAGGAAAACTATAGGCCAATCTCACTGATGAACACTGATGCAAAAATCTTAAATAAGATTGTAGCTAACGGAATACAACAATGCATTAAAAAGATTATTCACCATGACCGTGTGGGATTCATCCCAGGGGCTCAAGGATGGTTCAACATACGCAAATCAATCAATGTAATCCAGCACATAAACCAAACAAAGGATAAAAACCACATGATTATCTCAA
>PVKE010034460.1:0-17384 GCA_004027555.1 Craseonycteris thonglongyai
ATATTATTTTATACAATTCATTTCTGCTGATACAGTTTTTTAATGAATTTTACCATAACTATAAAAGGGGATTTCTGAAGATAGTTTCATCTTCTCTTTTTAAAGATTTATTTTTATTGGTTTTAGACAGAGAGAGAGACAGAGAGAGACAGAGAGAGACAGAGAGAAGGGGGAGGGCCCAGAGCAGTCTCCATAGTTGACAGCATTAGTTTTCCATAGTTTCACTCCACAGGTGGGCATGGGGCTGCACTGGACAGGAACTGGGCTAGGAGCCTCCTGCACAGGCCCCGAACTGAAGTGGGGGCACTCCCTAGTTCAGCATATAGGTCCATCTGGGCTGGAGCCGGGATTTGAACCCTGGTTTCTGGGTCTGCAAAGCGAGTGCTTAACCTGCTGCGTCATCCAGCTTCCCCTATTTTCTCTTAATATACTGCAGAAGATTATTAGTATCCATAATACTAGTTATTTTAAAAATTGTACTGACTAAGTACAGGCAAAGTTTGTTTTCTGAAATGTAAATATTTCCCACAATGTAAAACAAATCTTAGCATTATTTTAAATCAAAGTTAAATACATGTTCAAGATCCTAACAATTTATTTAAAAACTTTATGAGATTGCTCTAGTTTCCAATGAAAAAATAATTTTAAGATTTCAGCTACATAATACAATTTATTTATAAAAATCCAGACAGGAAATTAGAGAAAACTCTAGTTTTGCCAATAGAAAATACATTTTGCATTGAATAAAAGTTATTTCAAATTGAATTTGTGCCTTTCACATGAAATGATTAAATGTAAATTCTTTTTTCTTTTAAAGTTGACATTTTATTTATAAAAATACACACAGAAAATGTGTTTAAAATTAGCATGCCAAGACCTCTTTTTTACTTGCCCAATAGCCTGACAATTACCATTGTTTCTTAAACTGGAATTCTTGACAACATATTTTATGCCAACTTCCCCAAAGAATTAAGCAGTTCACAGTACTAAAACACATACTTTTAAAACACAAAAATAAATGTATATAATATTTAAAGGGTCAGTTTATAAAAACAAACATACAAATGAATTTTTAATATTATCTTCATGATTTACTGAACACTAGAATCTCCTGAAATGCACTTTATGTTGCTATATCAGCAAAATACTGATGCTATAAAAATGCAAAATATTTAGTGAAGGAATAGTCTAACAGATCTGACTTATAACTCTAAGCGTATTTATAAATACTTTCCCCTTGCTAACTTACTGATCCTTTCTATTTGGAAAGAACCTGCCTGCTATTCAAGTCAGAAATCTTGGACAGCTTTACAAGCATTACTGCATACTTACAGAAATAACTTCAAGAAAGTTAAAGAGATTTTCCCAGTACTGATATTCAACAGCTTTAGAGCAGAATCTACAGGGGATTGTTTAGTTCAAACAGAGAGAGAGAGAGAGAGAGAGAGAGAGAGAGAGAGAGAGGTGTGTGTGTGTGTGTGTGTGTAACAAACATGACCAATGTTCTTCCTCTGTTGCATCTCAAAAAAGAAACTTTCTGGTTAGAGAAGCTAAGAAAACATCAAAACCTTGTAGTGGTATTATTCTTTGTTTTACCTAGGGTCATCTTAAAATGGTTTTTAAGTTCCTCCCACTACTCTTACAACTACCGGTACCCCCCAAAAAATCTGCTATAAGATTTCTGGGAAGATTTAGGCATTTAATTGTTATATCAAATCTTAATTGAGTAAAACTTTACTAGGGTATTTATTGACAGAACTGTAGCACTTCACTTAAATATCCAAAACTCGATCAAAGACAAGTCTTACAGAACTTTCACAGAAGCGGAGTATTAGTAAAACTAGAATAAGGTGAAATTCAACACACAAACAGGAAACTGGGCTGAATGCTAAGCTGTGCTGGCCAGGGGGCGCCACCCTACTATCCTTTACAGAGCTGGCACTGCTCTGGTTTGGGGTTGGAGTGTAAAATTAACTTAGTCAAACTGAGTTCCTTCAGACCAGGAAATGAGAAGCAGTCTTATATGATGGTTGAGTGTAGTTTCTAAAGTCAGAACTGCTTGGGTTTGTGGCCCAACTCTACCATTTACCAATTATCTTGGGCAACTGATTTACTCTTGCCTCTGTTTTCTTATCTATAAAATGGGGATAATGACGGTTGTCTAGCTCATGTGGTTGTGAAAACCGAAGAGGTAACACATGTGATAAAACATTTAGAATAATGCCTGAAACAAGTAAGGACTCAGCAGACTTTAGGTATCAAGTTATTACTACTCATCTGTGTATTTCCTGTAATATCTATTATGGTGCCTTTCATACAGTAGGTGTGATCAATAAATGTATTAAAGAAACAATAGCCACGTTTTTAGGCATAAAATTACACTGATCCATGATCTTCATTTGCAAACCTACTAGAGCTACGCCAGTTATTACAGCAGGTAGTTAAGAAACAGGACCATAAGAAAATAGAAATAGAAAATAAGGAAAGAATAGCCATAGTCGGAATTCCAGCCAAACGAGGATTTTGTGAGATTAAATAGGTCACTTGTGTGGTAGAAAGGTCCAATAGTGACTGATGCCCCAGATCCTCAAATGTGCCTAATCTTGTTTGACCTCTGAAAGGTCCAATAGCTAACTGCTTGGCAGGTTACCTAGAAATAAAAACATGGTTGCCTTACCTTCAAAAAGAATGAGATATATAACCTTGGAGCTGGTTTACAGAAAGATTTTTTATGTTCAGTTGTTTTTAATAAATGAAATGAAGCTTATGTTAGAAATGATTTAGACTCTGCTGTACTCAATGGGAGGCCATCAATGCCTACAAAACTTGGCATCTCTGAAGTAGACATTTAAAACTTGAGATTTTGGATAATGCCAATATTAGAGACCACCTTGAAATTTAGTTGATATCTACAAATAAACTCACCCATAGGCCTTAAGCCTGGTAGAGTATAAAGATCAAATTTTCAGTTTAATGTTCACTTGATTCTATGAGTCATATGAGAGTGCTAATTCTTCTAGCATTATTCTTAAGATTTCTACTAGTAATAATAAGCCTGTAAACCCTTTAGCAATCATGAAAACATTTTAAATTACTTGTATATCTGTTCTATTGTAATAATTTTATATGCTTAATAGTAAGTTAAAGATTATTACACACTAACAAGTTTCTGGTCTTTTAATTTATAGAATCTGTGAAAGATAACCAAGTAAGAAAAGAATGACTGCACTTATAATGCCATGATGCCCCTGCCCCTCTGCCCCCTGCCAAAAAAGAAGGCCATCTAAAAATAAGCTTGGTTTTCTATTTTAACAGTGGGGTTAATAGTTATTAAATTGTAATTCTATAGATAAGTATAGGAAAGAATGAAGAATTCAAAATCGCAATCTAAATACAGATTCCCAAAGTATTAAGATAATTCCATAATACTTTTTCTGAACCATAAATGGAAGTTATAATGCATATGTTTAGAACAAGTCAATTTGACCTCCCTTGTCTCATTCCTTCACTTGTAAAATTAATAGCACTTTATAAAATTGTTAAAAATTAGATAGTGCTCACTTCGGCAGCACATATACTAAAAAAAATTAGATAATTTAGTACACAGTGTCAGGCATATAGTATTAAGTGCTAAATAAATGTTAAGTATTAAAATTTTATTATTATTCTGCTGTTAAGGCTTTATTAACAAAAATAATAGATTACTGAAATATCAACAGTTGGAAACACCACTGGCAAAGATGTTGGAACTGGGGGAACCTGATCCTGTTTATAATTAAAATGCAGATCTATACAGCTACTATACTTTGTAAGAAAAAGGCTCTTAAATACAAACTAAGAACATGGTAAAGAAATTAATGCAACCCCATCCCCAGAACTTTTATACCACAAGTCTGTGGGCGATCTAAAATAAACCAGAAAACACATATACCATTAAAGAATGTTAAGAGGAATTTAAAATATATAAAAAAGAATGAGGGTAAAAAAGGATATAAATGAGGTAATGGAAAATGGGGTATCATTTTGGCTGAGAAAAAACTAGGCTAGCTGCCATGTGGTCAGAGCTCATTCTCAGGATTCAAAAGAAAATGACTGAACATGCTTTATTGCTATTTTAGAATAAAAAATCCAGCCATTTTCAATATAACTCAAACAGCTACATGGCTGGATACTTTCCCAACAGCCCTTGTATAACCTAATGAGGAGAAAAAGGTAAAAGCAATGCATGGCGTATATGATCTACAAATCAAACCAAAGAAAGAAAAATGAAATAAAACTCTTAAGTTATTAAAAGCCAATGACATTTTTTAACCATTAGGCATTTCTGAAATCAGTGTTAGAGCACTCTATACATTTAACCAAGTACAATTCCACCAAGGGGGGGGGGGGGAATCTCAATAAACATTGAGCTGGAGAAACCTTTACACTTTGTTGAAATTATCTGAATAGAAATGTGAATAAAAAGCGATTGCTTTTGAAAATATTTGTACACAAGTTATAAGTTTCTAAAACTAATGTAAAACTAAAGAACTGTACGTTCTGTCTTGAGAGATCAAGACCGGTAAAAACTACTAAAAAATGGAAGGATCAGATAAAAATCTCAAGATCCCTATAAATTTAGGCATGCTTTAAACATTTTATTAGCTGTGATGAGACCACCACTAAAAGGCCTGGCAATAATACCCACCTCCACTTCAATGGCACAAGAGATGGCAGAGATTACTCACAAGTTAATATTATAATATCAACCTGAGCCCTTGGTATTAAAGAGATGTGAAGTTTCATAAAGGCAGGAACAAAGTTCACTTCATTCCCTGCTATACATTTAGCACGAAGCATACTGCTAAGCAAATACTGGTTAGCCAGCTGATGCACCAAAAGAAAACTGGGGGTGGACAGGGTATTGATATATACAAAAATACCACACAATAAATTTACTGTATTTAAAACAAAGTTACTGGAACAGTGGAAAAAACCAGAAAGGGATCATTTAATTAATTCAACTAACAATATTACTATAAGTGCTTAGCTTACTTTTGTTCTCAACGCTAAGAAGCAAGCCTTAACCCAAGACAAAGAAGGGACTACATACTGTTGAGGGGTTAACAGATTAATGCAAACATCATAATGAAAATAAAATGGTGCTTATCAGAGAATGGGAGATGGAGAGGGCACTCTAATACAGAAGGTTATAAGGAAAGCTTTACCTTTAACCAAAAAAAAAAAGGCCTATAATGAAAATCTAACATTACGTTGAAAATTAAGTGTGTCAGCGGGAGTTCTCCCTACAAGAGTAAGGAGTCATACCTAGATACATCAAAGCAATGCATCGTCATTATCTTATAGAAGGGCAGGAGAGTTTACAAAAACTTCTCTGCTTTCACTTAATAGAAAGCAATACACATATAACTGCAACAAATTTAACAATTTCCATTGTTTTAAAAATATGCTCTGTACCAGAAAATGTCCTAAGCTGGTTGAGCTACTGCATATTCCCAAAATGACATGAATAAGAAATGAGGCTAGAAAACGCACATGTAAGTGTATCATATTTCATACAACTAAATTATTTTTGCACAATGTTCTACTTGTATCCTGCAAAGCAAAACATCACAAGCTAAATTTTTCAATAAGCTCCTGATGATTGTTCTCCAATGACAAGAACAAATGAATGCTGTTAATGATTTTCAGATTTAAAGCAATAATTCTCATATAAAACAATTTTTTCCTTGAGATTTGCCAAACTATTCCTTTCCAGAAAAATTGTATCCTTATTCTAAGAACTTTTCATTATATTGTCCAGGCCGACTAATTTTTACCCTGAACGAGAACCAACAGAAGACAGAATTTTTCAAGGGATGAGTTGAAAGCCAAGAAAACATTTTCTACTTCTCACAATTTAATCCACATTAGGTTATATATAAATCTGGCAATATCAAAATAAGAGTTTTGTCAGCATATAAAACCCTACCTCCTTTTTTAAGCTTCACAAAGAATGGTTGGTTTTAATAATTTTTAGGGCCCCAAAACATCAGTTTGGATCAGATCTCTCATGTAAAAAAACAGATTATTAGCCTTTACCATCTCTCTAGGCATTATAAATTCTTCTGGTTGATGTATTATTTCCATAAGAACCTTTGCAGACATAATGACTAAAGAGTAGCATTATGCAAATTCTGTATGTCTGAAGGGATAGTTAAGTAGTTATCAATTTGCGTAATAAGTATTATCTTACAAATGTCCTATCAAATGTACAGCATCATGTAAATGTTGACATTTCTGGCAACTGCACTAGGCCTAGTTTTTTGAGTGATTCTTAAATTAAGACAAATTAAATAAAAAAAACTTGATCTTATTCCTTCTAAATTAGAACAAAATATGAACAAAGTAAATATTAACAGGATTATCTTCAGTGTTCAAAACACTTTAGTAATGAAGATCAGTAATGAAAAAACGAACCAGCTGTTATTCTATGATATCAATAAATCAAGTAGTCAAAAGTTGTATAAATTGAAAATGCTTCACATTTTCTTAAGAAAAGCATTTATGTTTTGATAGATGGAATATATTTCATCTCAAGCTTTGTAACAAACCAGCACAAAACCATCACTACATTAAAAGAATGATTTTCATGCTGGGAAAAAACTAAGTCACAATAACTTATCTGACAAATGTTTCATTTTCCTTTCCCAAGTCTACCAAATGTTTATACCAAATGTTCCACAATCATATCACAATTTCAGATGCTTCACAAACTAGTATAAGTATGAAGTAATTATACAATTACCAACATGTAAAACTACTATAGATGTTAAAAAGTGTACATTCTCTAATTCAACTTAAGTTCTTTGCCATTTCCCCCTTTTGGTTTCGCTTAGATAATCTCAGAAACATACATCTCATTTCAACAGAGAATATAAGATATGTGAGGGGTGGTCAAGAAATTCACGAAATGAAGGGGAAGAAGGGTAAAAAAACACTATTATTTTTTCATTTCACTATATTCACCATTGACCTTAATATATTTTTCAGATCTTCCAACAACTTTACGGTATTTATATTCTCAAAAAAAAAAAAAAAAGATCTGTTTTTGCCCTCAAATTGCAGCTTTAACCTCTTCATTGTCTGTAAATTTCTTCATTTGAAGCTGTTTTGTCATAGTTGGGAACAAATAATAATCAGACGGAGCCAGGCCTAGACTGTAGAGAGGGTGCTTTAACATTTGGAAGCCACAGTCATAAAGTGTACTCAACCTGACATTGTTCTTGTGCATGGGTGCATTATCGTGCAAAGGAAGCACCTCTTTGGTCCATTTTCCTCTTTTTTCTCCTTCACAGATTCTTTTAACTGTTTCAGCAGACTGGAACAGTATTCACCAGTTATTGTGACACCCTTATCCTTGTAATAGATCAGCAGGATACCCTCCATATCCCAAAAAACAGTAGCCATGATTTTTCCAGCTGACTGATACAACTTCTTAAGGGGTGGTGTGCCTTTTTCATGTCACTGCATAGACTTCTGTTTTGACTCAGGCTCATAATGATGAACCCAAGTTTCATCTCCAGTGACAATCCAGTTGAAAACTTCATCTTTGTTGTCTCTGCATAAGTCCAAAAAGCTGTTGTGAACACTCAACATGCTACTGTTTTTGAAGCGGTGTGAGCATTCTCAGTATCCATCTTGCCCTGACTTCTGACATCCTTAGATGCTGATGGAGACTATTCAAAATGATTGTAGGTGATACTCCAACCATTTCTGCAAGCTGCTTTTTATTCAATCTGGCATCGTCTGTGACATGTGTCTAATTTTTTTGATGATGTCTGAGGAAGTGGTCTCAACAGGGCATTCTTAGAGGTCTTCAAGCGACTCTCTGCCTTGCTTGAGAAGGCTATGACACTTGTAAACCATGGGTTTCCCAGGGCAAGAGTCCCCATAAACTGCTAACATCTCCTAAAATTGTTTGAGGTGTTTTCCCTTGTTTTGTGAGGAACTTAATGATGGTGTGAAATTCAATTTTCTCCATACCTGGGGTTTTCTTCATGTTTGACATGCTTCTTAGGCAGTACCTGAAAGAACACGGACGCAAGTCAGCTGAAATTTGGCACATATACTAATAAGTCGCACAATCAAGCTGTGTGCACGAGCACTCCCACCTCCCCAAATTTCTTGACCACCCTTCATAGACAAGAAGGAGAAATCCAGTAAAACAATCTCTAGATTTCTAGTGTAGCTAATGCCACACTGTAATCACTGGTAGACTAAACTGGGAGATAAAATGAGGATCAAGTTTCAAGAAAGGGAAAAGATGAATTTACTTTTGGACATGATGAGTTAGTTACCTACGGAGATCTTATGCAATCATTATGTGAGTCATTAAAATGTTACTAGGCCTCAGGAATTACGTAGATGGCTGCATATACAGATCTAATCTAGATTTGGGAGTCATTAGGTGATATATGGGAAAAGTGTGAATAAGACCACACCAACTAAGCATAAAGCATATGAAAAAAAGTGAACTGAGATCTTTAGAAGAACAGATTTAAGAGAAAGGCAGAGAAAGAGGAGCCAATATAACAAAAGCCAGAAATGTACAAGGTAAACCAAAAGAGACTGGGGCTATGAATGGAGAATTTCAAGCAGAAATAAGTAGCGTCACCTCCCAATTTAAAATGAGGCTTTGTAAGTATTGGTGAGGATGTGGAGAAAAGGGAACCCTTATGCATTGTTGATGGGACTGCAAACTGGTGCTGCCACTGTGGAAAATGGTTTGGAGGTTCCTCAAAAGATTAAAAATAGAACTACCTTATGACCTAGCAAATCCATTTCTAGGTATTTATTTAAAGAAATCCCAAACACTAATTTGAAATGATATATACAGCCCTATGTTCACTGAAGCACTATTTACAATAGCCAAGATATGGAAGCAACCCAAGTGCCTTTCACATAGATGACCGGATAAAGATGTGGTACATTTATACAATGGAATATTACTCAGCCACAAAATATAATGTGATCTTATGATTTGCGACAATATAGATGGACCTAGAGGGCATTATGCTAAGTGAAATTAGTCAAACTGACAAAAGCAAATAGTACATGATATCACTTAATATGTAGAATCTAAAGAACAAAATAAATAAACAAACAAAACAGAAACAGACTCATAGGTACAGAGAACAAATTGATGGTTACCAGATGGGAGGGTGGGGGGGACTGGAGAGCTGGGTGAAAAAGGTGAAGGCATTAAGGAGTACAAATTGGTAGTTACAAAACTGTCTCAGGGATGTAAAGTACAGCACAGAGGATATAGTCAATCAGTAATATTTCAATAACTATGTATGGTGCCAGGTGGGTCCCAGACTAATCGGAGGGATCACTGCTTTAAGTTATATAAATGTCAAACCAGTATGCTGTATACCTGAAAATAATGTAAAATAATATTGAATGCCAACTGTTTAACTGAAAAAATAAAAAAACAAGAAGAGGATTGAGAAATATTTATTATGTTTTGAAATGAGTAGGGATCTTATTGAGAAAATTTTTACAAGCTAAGAGGGAGATAACAGCATGCTGAGCAAAAGAAAATAAGAAAAAGGAGACAGGAGAAATAAGGTACTTTTTAATTAGCTTATATAAAAGTGAAGGAGAACTACACAGTGATAGTGAGAAGGGAGATTCTGGGTCATGAGATATACAAGACAAAAAGAAAAAGAGTCAATGGAGACCAAACTGAAGATAAAGGAAAGATAATGGTTTTAATATTTTCTCCAAATTAACTTCTGCACCTCAATATTTGCCCTGTTTGCTTTAACCCACAGAAATAATTATGGTGTTTGTTTCAGGTACCAGGACTGGGAGAAAACAGGTATATTCTCTAATAGAAAACATTTCCAGATTCCACTAAACTCCAACTACTATAGTGGTTTCCTCCCTTTCTCTCTCTGTCTGCACGTAAGTGTACATAAGAATATGTACACATGCACAAACAACTTCAAATCCTGAAGTCTTCACTGGACATCACAGCAGAAAGATTTGTATTATTTTGCTTTAAACCATTTAACTTCTCTCCAAAGTAACTATAATTCAGTGTTGGTAGAATAGCAAATTATGATGAATAGCTTTAATTGTATGTTTAACAGTCATGTTCACAAGCTTAAATCTGGATACCAGAATTTAAGCAATTCTTGAAATGTATGAATGTCTCCTTAATATACTGATTACAAAGCAAAAAAAACCAAAAAAAAAATTCTCATTTTCAATAGAAAATAATCTTGATTTCCTTTTTTAGAAGATATAAATTATGGAATTTGAGAAAAACATTTCAATGAGAAAAAAATACTGTCATAGGATAGGTAAATTTTAGAATGTGAGCTTAGCAGGTAGAACTGCAAAGATGCTAAGACTTCAGATTGAGTACATGTCAGTAACTAGGTCTTAGGTCTATGAGCCAGGTTTTCCACCTCCTGGACCTTGGTTTTCTGAATTGTAAAATATGTGAATTAGAAGAGATCACTATGGTCCCTCTAGCCTTATAAAGAACATAATTCTGGTCCCATCTGTGCTAGTTCTAGGTAGAGAACAAGGCTCAAAGAAAACAATTCAATGGCTTGAAAAGTTATTACAGTGGAGTCATTTTGGAATTATGGGCTACCAAATTTCAGTCTAATGTTCTTTATGCTATAACAAGTTTATGTTCTTATGAGGCACGAAGATACTGATAATATTAAAAAAAATCTTCTATACTTCTCCCCCAAATTGCATTTTCTAGAATGGACACAGCCAAGGCTACAATAAAACATGGAACACATGCAGAATGCCTCTTCTCATATTTGACGCAGATCCTCTCTGATGCTTCATGCTTACTATGGCCCAGAACTGTCCATCAAAGAAATAGGACACAATATTCTGGTACATGGTAGCCATTATATACTGTGTTCAGGGGCATTATGTCTTTGTCATGGGGTATATACAACATTGCCTATTCCCACGGAAATCCTAGGATTCTACAATGTTCTAATGAGCTCCATCACTCTTCTCTGACAAGCTAAGGCTGATGCTCTAGAGCAGCTGAATCAGTCTGTCAACTGCCTCTGTCCTTACTCTGTTTTCTAAGTCACCAGTAATATAAAGACTTTAGAGATGACACTGTGGTATCTCCTAAACAAACCCTGCTTTTTCAACTACTTTCAAAAATAGCTATCATAAAATTCAATATGAACAGATACATAAAATAGAGTGGAGACAAGAAGAAAAGGGGTTATTAGAAAAAAAGTTACTGTCTGACTACTCTCTACACAAAATCGAACCAATTTATTTTAATTTATACTAGGTATATATCATATATAGTATTTTCTATATTTAAATTTACATACACATTTTAAAAGGGACAGTTTGAGACTTCTTTTCACTCCAACACCTAACAAAACATTTTATTTTGTTGAAAATAATATCATTATGCTATTGCTTAAGTAATTCTTGGAATTTATAAATACTACAAAATATATAGTTAAGAGATAAATCCATAGTCAAATGATACATGAAATACAGATGTCTGTCTTAGCACTAAGCTAAATTTCCACAGTTAATTCATTTTATCCAGTAAAACAATGGCAGCAACATTCATTGAGGCTACTTTACATAATTCACCCTAAAATACCTGAAACTGTATAAAATATGAACAGACATTAAAAATAAATTCTATAAATCTCTTGATAATTTCTTTAGTTAATGTTAAATATTTTTACAGCATTAAACTTTATCGCAAACTATAGTTTCATTCTTTAAAAGCATTACTAAAATAGCTAAAATGTATTCTTTTATCATATGGTCCATCTCTAAGAAAAAAAAATGATAGCCTACAATAAAACTTTAAGGACAAAAGACTAATATAAAAATACATTCCAGGTAATAGGTAGCATATTACCTTCAGTCAATTTTTTTCAGCTTAACAATTGCAGTAATTTCTTCAAAGGATGCATACACTTATAAAATATTTTAAATTTTATATAAATTACTGATTAAGGCAGAGTAACTACTAGGCATAATGAACGCACAGTGGCATAACTCACCTAAATAAGGAATGCAAGGTGTCATCTTTAAGCTACTTATATAGTCTCTGAGTCTTTTGTAGTTATCTTCTTTACTCATTACATATTCTAATTTTTCAAAGGTAGTTTTGTCTTTTCGACTTAATAACTAAAAAACAAACAGAAAAGCCTAAGTTATTTCCAAATACCATTTTATTATAGGAGACTTAAAATTGTATTTATTATAAATTTGAATTTAGTTTCAGACATGTCTACTAAAATAAACCCAAATTTATAAAGTATAAAATATATTTTTTCTAAGTACATAAAACCATTAAGTTTCTCAGTAAATTATAATACATTACTTCTCATTTATTATTTTAAATGATTAAGCAATTTTTGTTGACAAATTTCTCAATAACATTTATAAATTGTGATTTACATTTCTGGATTTCTGACAACACATTTTTCTTTGATCCCTTTGACCAGTGCTATATCACACAGGTGCAGAATCAACGGGAATTGTTTTAAGAGGCTTGATGGCAGATTTGTTTTGAGTGTCCTTTGAAAAACATGGAGATAAATCAAGGGGAATAAAAGAAATGCAAGGTCAGTCACCCAAATAATATTCACTAAATGTTTCAGAAAATATTTTAAATGTCTAAAGATTCTGAAAAAAATTTTTTCTTTAAACGTATGAAGTTACTATTTCATTATGATGTAATAATTCACTTTATTTCATATAATATTAGTGCTGTTTTATAGCATACAAAACATTCCCACCTATAAAATTCTCATCTAATTCTCCTATGAAGTTAACAGAAAAGTCTGTATATTTAGAGATGAGACTAAGATTCAAAGGTGATCACAGGGTTAGCAAGGAACAGAACAGACGAACACTGTCAGTTATGCACTCACAAAGACAAGATCTGTTTTTTAGGGTTTTAACCTGGCCCTGGAGATAAGAGTATTCTGACACCTAATCCACTTCTCTTTGTGGTATTATTGTAAGTAGTAGAATTTAGACTTATGTTAGATTCTATTTTTCATTGGCTCCAAGATGCAGAATATCTTTCAGATAATCTCTATCATAAAACACAATTTAGATAGGCATTCTATAATCTCAAACTGTGGTTTCAAATTTTTCCCTGGCCCAGTTTCAACATTCTTGATTAGCATTTTCAAGAATAGGTATAAATCTCTGCTGCTATCTGTTTGTCCAACCACCCCCTTTCTCTCTCACATAACACAGCATTTGGATAAGTAAAATACAGGGATGTGACACAGCAGGAATAACAGTTAACAATTGTTTTTGCTAATTCAACCATTCAAAAACTGATACAATATCAGGGGAAACAAATTACTTGGAACTCATAACTGACTTTTCCACAGCTGAAACACAAAACTGTGGTAAAGAACTAATGGTCTACTTCATTTATTTGCTAGTGATAGCTCAGAAAGTCACCCAAAGCTTATGTGCCAAAGCTGTAATTTTTTCTTTTCTTCCTTTTTGAATCTTTTTCTGATGTTCCTAATGTTATCCCTACAATGTCACTTCACTATATTCCTCCCTCCAAAAAAAAAAGGGGGGTCGGGGGGACAAAGTACTTCACAAGGCTCTAACTCCGCATGTTTTGGGCTCCATGCATTTCCTCTGGTCAAGAGCACGACAACTGGGGGAAAGAGCTTCAGGATTTCATTGGTATGTGAGTATGGGAACTCCAATCCTGGCCAGACTGCTTTATCACCTTACTACACCAATCTGCTTTGGGATAACTTGTATGAACCCTGTTCACGTGAGCCACCGTAAGAAATACATGATTCCCAGATCACCCCCATCACCCTAACTGAACTTCCCATAGGTATGTATAAATATGTGCATTTGCAGAAAAAATTATTTATTTACCTTGGGCCTTGAATGTAGACTGATTATAACACTTTGTTCATGACAGTCAATTATCATTGCTCCCTGATGTGACTTTCTTGTTAAATTGATTGATTTTTAAATTTTATGAATATACATACACACATCCATCTTCTTATCTAAGAACTACCTGCCAATAACATACATCTACTTATGTGCTCCTTCCATATCCAACCAATTTCCTTGACTAGATCTAAAAGGTAACCAGTAATCACTATCCTAAATTTTGTGTTTATCGTTCTCTTAAATTTTGATTTCTGACTAAAGATTATACTGTTGATAGTTTATATATTCTGTATACAAATTTTTGTTTAGATACAAACAGAAATTCTTACTTTAATGTGACAAAACTTATCCACCTTTCTTTCATGATTTGAGCTTTTTGTATTTTATCTAAAATATCCTTACCAATCCCAACCTGAAAATCTATTCATGCCAAGCCAGAGAGATATTTAGCTATGTTTTCTTCTAAAAGCTTTAAAGCAGGCATGTCCAATCTGTGGCCCAGAACGGCTTTGAATGAGGCCCAACATAAATTCTTAAAACATTATGAGATTTTTTTTTGTGACCTTTTTTGTTTTTAGTTCATCAGCTATTGTTAGTGTTAGTATATTCTATGTGTGGCCCAAGACAATTCTTCCAGTATGGCCCAGGGAAGTCAAAGGTTGGGCACCAATGCTTTAAAGTTTTTCATTTCATATTTAAGTCTTTAATTCATTTGACAATGACTTTTATAAATGTTGTCTTAAAAGGCCCAATTTTATTTTTCCCCAAACACATAACCAATTTTCTTGCTCTAATTAATAAACAGTCCCTCACTCCTCCACTGATTTACAATGCCACAACTACCGGTATCATATATCAGAGTTCTAATAAAAGCAAGGTCCAATTATGGGATTCTTTATTCCATTCCATTGATCGATCTGTTTAAACCTGCACTAACTGAACATTGCCTATATAATACATTTTAAACCTGCACTAACTGAACATTGCCTATATAATACAGTTATGTCTTATCTGTTAAGACAAGTGCCCAAGCCCCCAACCACATTTTCTTCTTCAGGAACATCATGGCTATTCCTGAACCTCTGTATTACCATGTAAATTTTATAAGCAATCTTGTCCAGATACCCAGGTTGGGCTTGATTCAAATAGCATGCAGCTGCGATCTACATTTGGAGTGACATGGCATCTTTAAGTTTTCCTATCTATAAACAAGGGATACTGTCCCATCTATTTAGTTCTTCTTTAATGACTTCCTGTAAACTTTTGTAATTTTCTTCACACAGGTTTCATGCATTTGTTCCATTTATTGTTTGCTATTGTCTTTTACTGATATTGTAAATGGTATGCTTTTAAGTGATATTTTAAAATACAACTAATTTTGTATATTGTTTGCATATGCAGTCACCTTATTAAACCCTATGGTTTTATTAAATTGTGGTAAATTATACATATTTACCATTTAACAGTTTACAAGTTTAGTGGTATTAGGTACATTCACATTATCAGCTAACTATCACCATCATCCATGGCCAGAATACTTTACACCTTCCCAAACTGAAACTTCATGTCCATTAAACAATAAACTCCCCATTTGTCCCTCCTCCCAGCCCCTAGTAACCACCCTCTACTTTTTACCTCTATGAATAGACTACTCTCAGTACCTAATATAAATGAAGTCATAAAGTATTTGTCTTTTTTGTGCCTGGCTTATTTTATTTAGCATAATGTTTTCAAGATTCATCCATGATGTGGCATGTGTCAAAATATCAACCCCTTTTAAGGCTGCATAATATTCCATTGTATGTTTATACCACATTTTGTACATTCATCCATTCACCTGTCCTTGGATGTTTTTGACTATTTATATCTTTTGGCTACTGTGAATCATGCTGCTATGAACACTGGCATAAAAATATGTTTGAGATCCTGCTTTCAATTCTTTTGGGTATATATTCAGACGTGAATATATACCCATGAATATATTCATGCTAGATCAAATAATAATTCTAAATTTTATTTTTTGAGGTTAAATCCTAGTATTTTACGTTATTTTTTTTCTGACTACGTTGACAAGGATCTCTATGAATAAAAATAGTAAAAATGGGCACCCTTTTCCTTGATGCTAAAGATAATGTTCCTAATATTTTTCCCATATGGGTTGTTATAAATTTTTTTTTGTACATTACCTTTATTGGTTAAACAAACAAACCCAATTTCAATTCTTCATTCATTAAAAATCTTTAACCCAAATAGTCATGAAATCCACATGACCTTTATTATCTTCTGACTTAAGCCTGTATCCTACCATTCCCAACCTTTTACAACTATAGCCTCTGGGACTCATGGCCCATCGTTTGCAAAGGTCCCATCCTTAACCTTTTTTTTAAGTATTCTCTTTCTTTTCATACAAACTTTGTAACATCAGCCTGGAATTGATTTAGGTGTAATCCTTGTGCCTTGATCTTCTTAATTCCTTCTGGCTTATTACCCACTACCCTTTCTAAAATCCCCCAGTTTCTATTGGATCACTGCTGTCCAATTAAATTTTGTATGACAGAAATGTTTTGTTTTTGCTGTCCAACATGACATTAGTCATATTAGTCACATGTGACTACTGAGCACTTGTAATATGGCTAGTATAACTGAGGAACAAATTTTAAATTTTACTTTATTATTCTTATGTTTTTAAAATAATTTTATTTTTCAATTACATTTAATGCAAAATATTATATTAGTTTCAGGTGTACAACATAGTGATGAGACATTCATATAACTTACAAAATCATCATTCCAATACATCTGGTATCCATCTGACACAATACAGTTATTACAATATTCCTGACTGTATGCCCTATACCAGGGGTTCCCAACCTTTTTATACCCTAGGGCGCATTCTAAAATATCGGTAGGGCGGCGGGCACCAACTATTTCTAAGGATATTTATTATTGAACAAGAATAAAAAATAATAAACAAAAATAATTTAAAAATAATAAATTTATTGTACAAATTATATACACACAAAGAAACATATATACAAAATGTAATACAAAGTAAATAAAAAACACACGTATAATAAAATCATTTAAAAAAATATAAAAGAAAACATAAAAAAAACCAATCTGTCAGTGTGATCTTTGGCATTGCATTTCACTGGCCAGTGCCTCGTAATTAGGAGAGTATGACGACAACCCTGTTAGCAAACAATTATTAAGATGCTCATCGGTAAGTCAAGATCTATATCGTGATTTTATTAAATTCATGTTTGAAAACAAAGATTTGCATAAATACGTTGACCTGAAAAACGATTTGATTTTATATGCCGCTTTTTTAAAAAATGGGAACCTTTCTTTGTCGACTATGTTCCATAAGTCCTCTGATATTAAGGCTTTTAGCAAAATATCGTTCTTAAGGTTCAAAATTTCTAACT
>PVKE010034461.1:0-17382 GCA_004027555.1 Craseonycteris thonglongyai
AAAAAAAAAAAAAAAAAAAAAAAAAAAAAAAAAAAAAAAGCCATAAAAATACATCTTTAAAGAATACCTAAGTGAATGAAGATCTGTAAAGTTCAATGCCTATTTTCTTGTATCTTCCTTTCTTTTCTAAGCGACTTCTCATATGCAAGTGGCTGCTGGGAGTGGGGCTTTGTTCGGATTCCATTGCTTTGTTATGAAGCTTAGCTGATTTTTTCCAGGGTATTTGAGAGGCTTAGTTTTAAGCTCTTTTGTACCCCCCACCCCCACCCCCACCCCCTTCAGCAACCAGGCATACTCTCCTATTTGCGGGGCTGCTGGCTTCCTCCTTAACTCAGCTGGGAGCTGTGGGTGGTGAGGGCAGGCCACCTGACACACACTGAACCTCAAGTGCCACTGCTCCAGGGGCACTGGGAGAACGGCAGCAGTGGAGGGCAGTTAGGGGCTTGGGGCTCAGCAACAGTGGAAGCTGCCAGGGCATTTCTCTCAGAACTCTGATTTCAGAAAATGTATCCGTAGGAATTCACAGCAGCCTTTTTAGGCTGGCAAAGCCCACACAAGAGTTCAACTGCAGGCACTTAAATTCCAGTACCTGGTGAGGAGGTGATCCCTCATCACACAGACACAGGACTATTTGTCAGAGGTATCAGAAAGGTGGTCTAGCATGGGCTAGGTCACACGGGTTAGTAAGTCTGGCCCTAGGTTTCTTTTCATAAGGCCCAAGAGCTAAACATAGTCTTAAATTTTAAAGGGGTGGTAAAAAAGAAAAGGAAAGAAAATAAAGATGACTATGTGGCCAGAAAAGTCTAAAATATTTGCTACCTAACATTTTACAAAAATACAAAAAAAAATGTGCTGACCCCTAGGCTAGGAGGCTAGAAGAGGACCTCCATAGTGCCATCTGATGTGACAGTTCTGGCTTGTGTCTTCCCTCTGGGTTCAAGACTCGGGCTCTTGTCTGATCCTGGCACTCCCTCCCCCTACTCAGATTCCAGAAGTTCTGGTTGGACAGGATGAGTGTGACCAGTGGGTTGGCCTTGGGTCTGCTCACTGATCTCACTGTTACAGACTCTGGGAATATGGGTGGTTCTGTCTCCCTGCTCTGCTTGAAATGTAACATCCACACAAAAATTCACAAATCATACATTTACAGCTTCAATGAATTTTCAAAGTGGACGTCTAGAATAAGAAATGGAACACCTCCAGAAATCCCAGGTCATCTCCACTCATGCCCCACCCCCAGGTAACCACTATCCTGACTTCTTTAGCTGGGGATTAGTTGTCTGTTGGTGAACTTCATAGAAATGAAATCATATAGTAGGGTGCTTGATATACAGTGTGTGCTTTTATGCTTGGATTTTTCATTTAACTTCTTATCCAGGAGATCCGCCCATTCTATTATAGTAATAGATAGTTCATTCCCATTTGGTGTAAATATTCCATTGTGTACATACAGCAAATGAGTATATCTACTCTGTTGGTGGGCATTTGGGTTGTTTCCAGTTTGGGGCTTATGAACAATGCTTCGAATGCTTGCATCTGTCCTTTGGTGAACATAAGTACACATTTTCTTCTGGGCATAAAACTTAGGAGTGGAGTTGCTGGATCAGAGGGATACATATGTATAGTTTTTAGTACATCTTACTTATTACTGTTACTTAAAGCTTGGAATTAGGGTCCCTGCACTTTGGTCATTTCACTGGGGCAGATTAGGCTGGGCTGGGCTGGGACACAGAGGCTGAGTCTGTAACCAGGAATGCTGGGGAGTACCCCAGTTCTCTCCTTGTTGGGCCCCTCCCCAGAACAGGCCAGGCCAACCTGGCACATACCAGCAGTTCTCAGGCAGCTTATGGACTTAGGGGGCTGAGGAGCAGAGTGTTCTGATGATCAGTGACTTTAGGGAAGAAGCTGAGCTTGGCCTGTCCCCTGACTTGTCGATCTTAATGGGCTTTCTCTCCTGCCACCTGCCCAGCTGCCCTATAGAGTCAAAGATGATGAGTGTTGGGCACCTCATCTCCTGCTGGGGTTTGGGGCTGGGTGGCAGACGGCAGTGGGATGGTTTCTCCTACTTCCTCACCCCTGGTGTGCAGGCAGGGAAGAGCCATAAGGCTGTGTGCTTAACCCACAGGAGAGCTCCTGAGACCAGCTCTGGGTCCCTCCTCCTTTCTGCCTCTGATTCAGAGTGAGACAGAGGCCCAGGCTCTAGTCTCATCTCTAGCTGGGAGACCCACCTGAAAGACTGCATCAGCCCACCCCACCCCAGCTGCCCGGGAGCAGGAAGTTGAGCAAGCCAGACTCTGAGGACTCAGACTGCCGGGGTTGCTGTGCAGCAAGGAAGCCTGGAGCGGCCTGGCCCAGTGCAGGTTTGCCCTTTGTCCTAGACAGTGAGGAGACTGACTCCCTCCTCCTTGGTTGTGTGCCTTGAGGTGAGGCTGTGTGTCTCCATTCTGGATGTTACTATCAGTTATGGGGCAGTTCAAGGACACAGAGAGGCTAAAAAGACACAGGTGAGACAGCCTATGGCCTCAGTTACTTTTCTGCTTCCTCCCTGCCCTGTGAGCTTCTCCAGGAAGTTAGAAGTGGGAAAGAAAAATAAAAAAATAAAAAAAAGACAAACCCAGGCTGGGCCTTCCTTCTGGTCTTTGTTGCTGCCCCATGCCAGCCTGGCCATACTGCGTTATTCACCATGGCGCCCTGGAGACACAGGTGTGGGTGCTGTGGGGTCCCAGAGCAGAGATGTCCAGAAGTGCTTTCCAGGAAGGTGACTTGAGCATGAACTCTGGAGAGTTCCAGGAGGCCTCCGGGCGGGCGGGCATGGCCAGAACAGGGAGGCTTCCCTGAAGGTGGCTTGCCATTTGGTGGGTCTGGATTTAATAGTATTCACTCAATACCCACAATTCATTCTTATTCACTAATGAGTTCACTCATTCATCACATAATCAGAAAGTGTGGCTGCAGCCGGGCCACACCAAGCAGCTAGAGAGTTCTGCTCTGAATGTGAGGGCCTAGGTAAAGCTGAGGTTCGGAAGGCTTCTGGTGGTCAGCACATGAGCTCTGTGCCAATGGCCAGGGTTGGGTGGCCCTGAGGACTAGAAATCTGAGCACTCTACCCACAGGGAGATGTCCTATCTTCTGTGAGCAAGGGGCAGGTCTGCAAGTGGAGATCCTGGTTCTGAGCCAAGGTCAGCCCAGTCTGGGCTGAAGGAAGGGACCAGTGCCCAGGATACAAAGTGAGTGCCCTGCTGGGTGGGAAGGCTGCTTTCCAGGGGCTGCAGTTTGAGGAAAGAGCCCCTGCCAGGCCACCCCAGGCAGATTCACAGGCCCCTTTTCTGTTTCCAGGGGTGCTTGGGGCCCTCCTCATTTGCCCTCCTGCCTCTGTCCACTTGAGACTGTGGTGGCTGTTGGGAGGACTCAGTGGAACATGTGGGGCAAAGATGAACCCCTTCTGCGTTGCTCTGTCCCTTCTCAAATTCCTCTCTGGGCAGGGGTGGCTGAGGAAGGAACCTGGGAGAGAGGCAGGCATCCCGGCTGCTCCGGCTGGGCCTAGAGCCCCCATGTTTGGTAGAGACACTGACTAGCCATTTCTAATCAGGGAAACTAAGATGGAGGTAAGAACAAGGCCAGCCTTTCTGAGCCTGTTCACCTCTAGGGCAGGGCTGGGCAAGACGTCAGTCATGGCCCACCAGTGCATTGCCAAACAATTTTGGGGTGAGTGCCTGAATAATAAAATAAATAGCTAATGGACTGCGACACTTGGAGAATTAGCCCTTGTCCTGAACAAGTCTGCCCAGGCCTGCTCTATGGAATCAGACTTGGGACCCCTGGGTTTACCTCCTACCTGGCTATGGGGTTCTGGTTGAATCATGTTCCTTCACCTCAATTTTTGTAGGTGCACTGGACTTAGACCAATATGTGCCAGCAGTGTGGGTGGGAGGTGAGAGAGGTGCGGCCCCAAGAGCTCCCAGCCTGGGCAGGAAGGGCTCTCAGAGCACCGCAGCCGAGGGAGGCAGCAGGGGGGGCGCTGCAAAGGTGAGTGTGTCGAATTATTGGGCTTAGACAGAGAAGGGGATCCTGTTACTTCTATTTTATGGTTCTATGGGCAAGACACTGAGCTAGCCTCTAAGGGAAATACGGTTTTTAAAAAGTTGAAGCGATGCCCAGTTGCCAGAATCTCATAACCCAGTTCTAGAGCAGACACTTCCTGAAAGTCAGGACTGTGGTGCTCCTGGCAGCAAGAAGACACATTCTGTCCAGTGTGTGAAGTCAGGGTGAGGGCTGCTCCAACAGGGGAGAGGTCAGTAGGACACAGGAAAGGGAAGGAAGCCCCCCTGCCCCAGCCAAGGGGACAGTGAGTGTAGCAGTGTCCACTCTGTGGACAAAAAGGGTTCTATGGAAAGTAACTTTACAGAGTGATCTGATTGTAAATTCCTAACTGGGCAGGTTGTGGTGGGTAGTCATGCCCCAGGCCTATTACTTCTTTAGTAAATGGCTTATCTTTGCCTTAAGCAAGCCCTGCGCATTGTGTGCATGTAAGTTAACACACTTTTGAAATGCCAGGAGTAATCCTTTTGAGACCCCTGGAAGGCATAACCACCCTCAAGGGAGCACATAATATTATTTACTTTCCTGCACCTCGCTTTCTTCCATCTTCATGTAATCCTCCTTATGGTCCCTCCTGAATTCTGTATTTTATTTTTTAAAGATTTTATTGTTTGAAAGGTGAGAGACAGAGAGAGACAGAGAGAAGGGGGAAGAGCCCAGAGCAGTCTCCATAGTTGTATATCATTAGTTGTGACATATTTTCATTCCACACAGGTGGATGTGGGGCCACATAGGGCAGGAACCAAATTGGGGGCCTCCCACATGGGAAGCAAGAACCTTCGCTGCCATCCTGGCGGTTACCAGTTGTGTAAGGTGACCAGCTGTCCCGCTTTTGGCAGGACAGTCCCAATTTTTAACAATTTGTCCCACGTCCCGCGGCGTTTTAAAGAAGTCCAGATTTTTGGAAAGAATGCATGACAAGCTAGGAAACGGCGGGAGATAGACCAAATTTTTAATCAAGAACCCCCTCCCCACCGGTCAATGGTGTCCCGCTTTACCAATGTTAAAATCTGGTCACCTTACGAGTTGTGCCACAGGTCAATGTGTGGGTCTACACAGGCTGGGGCCGGGACTCAATCCTGGGACCTCGTGGTTGCAGCTTGAGCTATCCTGGTATCCCCCTCCTTAATTCTAAATGTGTAAAAGAAGCTGCAACTGTCATTTTCCAAACTTGAGACCTTGCCTCTGGCAGTGTCGTCAGTTTGGCTCAAATAAACTCTTACAAAAATGCTCTACAGATTTTGAGTTTTTTATGTTGGCATTTCTCGGGACACTACTGTCTAGCAGCCCCCTGTTCCCCAGAGCCCCAGGTCCCCAAGCAGATATATTGTGGTAAGTCAGGAAGATGGGTAGACAGAGGGTAGGAAAGCCAGCAGAAGGCAGTGAGGTACAAAAGACAAGGGTTTTCTGAGGGAGATCCAGGTCAGATGTAGACAGCATGACCTTTACCCTTAGGTACTTTCTAAACAAGTAGCCATCAAGGCCACTTAGAGGAGTGAAATGACTACCCTTTGGGTGGCAGGTGGGTGGGGCCCTGCTGTTCTCCCTCCTCTCCTGTAGGGGCCATAGTGGGACTATACCAGTTCATGGCCTCTCTTGGCCCTTCTTCCTCATCTGGAGAGATGGCCCTATAATCCTGCAGCCTCAAAGGTAGTATTCAGGGTCCAGGACATGGAGAACTGCAGATCTGGACAGGAACTTCCAGCCCATTCTGCCCAGGGCTCACCCTTACAGAAGCCAGCCTACCCACTCTACCTACCCCCAGGGGAAGCTGGGGTGGCTCAGCAGGTTAAGCGCTTGCTTTGCAGCCGCGAGGACCCAGGATTGAATCTCGGCCCCGGCCCATGCAGACCCACATGCTGAACTGGGGTGTGTTTCCCATGCGGGAGGCCCCCCAGTTCGGTTCCTGCCCTGCATGGCCCCGCCCACCTGTGTGCAACAGAACCATGTAGAAAACTGATGACATACAAATATGGAGACTGCTCTGGGCCCTCCCCCTTCTCTCTGTCTCTGTTAACAAAAGAATAAAAATAAAGCTTAAAAAAAAAGAAGATAGCCCCTCTGTTGAGGGCTCCTTGAGCTTACAGCCCCCTGCATCAAAGCCATGCTAGCCAGCAGGCTAAAGTCTGAGCTTGCCTGAGCAGGACCAAAGCTGGGGGGAGGTCTGGGGGCCTGGGGAGGAGCTGGAAGTCTTGGGTGGGTAGAGCAACAGAAAGATGACAGGTCTGTACTGATTCAAAGTGAGATGGGTTGGCCAGGAACCTCCTCCAATTTACTTTCCAAACACACTCGGCCCCCAGCCTTCCCCAAGAAGGTTCAGCCTCTGCTCAGAAGGCCATAAGTACATTTGGGGCTGAGGGAGCCCTGGGGGTCCACCCAGGCCTCTTGCAGCCCCCATCAGTGGGGGCTGGATCCGCCTTGCACCCCGACTCATTTTACCATATAGCTGGACAACTGTAAGAAATACATTTATTACCACAAAACCTTAATACAGGTCCATAATCCCTTACCTGAAACCCTTGGTTTCAGAATTTAGAATTCTTTGGACTTTAGAAAGGTACTGAGATGCAGATGCTGAATATGGCATGACACTTCCAGGGGCTCTGGGGTGACAACCCTATAATCAAATACATTAGTACTTATGTGAAAAATTGTGAAAAGGCATTACCAGAGGAAGTAAATAGAGTACAAATAGCTCACTTCAGGTCAGATTTTGATGCCAAAGTAGAAAGAAGCTTCTAGCTTGCGGAGGTGTTTTGGATTTTAGAATTGCAAGTAAGGGATTGCAGACCTGTTCTTACTTGCTCCTTTATGGAACAGCACCGTTGTCACTGAGGTAAAGCATTGTAAGAATGAAACTCAGGAAATCAATAACTTAGCTCCTGCTTTGTTAATCCATTTAGTTAGCTCATAGCCTAAATTAATTTTTTGTTTAGTGATTCTGCATTGTTAATGAGTCTGCTTTGTTCCCCCACTTTTTTTAAAGATTTATTTTATTGTTTTTTGACAGAGACAGAGACAGAGACAGAGAGAACGGGGAGGGCCCAGAGCAGTCTCCATAGTTGTACGTCATCAGTTTTAGTTCCACACACAGGTGGGTGGGGCTGCGTAGGGTGGGAACTGAACTGGGGGCCTCCCGCATGGGAAGCACACCCCAGTTCAGCATATGGGCCTGCACGGGCCAGGGCTGGGATTTGATCCTCCATCCCCGGGGCTGCAAAGTGAGAACTGAACCTGCTGAGCCATCCCAGCCTCCTCCCGTTTCCTTTTTTAAGGCTAAGCATTCCTTGTTAACCCAGCCATTTCTTCGTCCTCAGGCAACTGCGGGCTGAAATCCAAGGTAACATTATCTTGAAGCAGACCTAGCCCTGGGAAATGATTTCTCAACTACCAGCCCTGGAGCTTGTTTGACCAACCCCTCTCCTCCTTCTTTGTTCTTCCCCAAGCTGCGTGCCTATAAAAGCTTTTGGCCTTGCTAGGAAAAGGTAGTCTGTGAGACAAGAGTCCATTGCCTTCCCTGAATGCCAGCATTTTGAACAAACCTACTTTTCTTTCCACCAAACTTGTTGCTAATTTTGGGGGGTGGCAAGCAGCACCTGACCTGGTAACAGTATCATTTTGGTGCAGTGGTAAAGTGCCCACACTGCCTGGCCTCACGTCCTGGCTCTGGCACGAACCAGTTTCCTCAGCTAGAGAACAGTCATGCCATGAGGATTAAACAGCTTAGCACATGTAAACGCTTAGAACCCTGCTTAGCACATGATCCCATGTATGGGGCATTAGGACACACCCTCAGTACAATCTGAGTTATGAGCTCACTGCTGAGGCGGAATCTTTTTTTTTTTAAATAAGATTTATTGTTTTTGAGAGAGGCAGAGACAGAGAGAGACAGAGAAGGGGGCGGGCCCAGAGCGGTCTCCACAGTCGCACATCATTAGTTTTGGCATAGTTTCATTCCACACAGGTAGATGTGGGGCCGTGTAGGGCAGTAACTGAACTGGGGGCCTCCCACATGGGAAGCACACCTCAGTTCAGCATATGGGACTGCACGGGCTGGAGTCAAGACTTGATTCCCCCTCCTCTTGACTATAAGGCAAGCTCCCAACCTGTTGAGCTATCCTGGCATCCTTGAATCTTTTTCTGGTATCAAATCTTTATCTGGTATCACGACTAGGGCTCCTAGGGCTGTTAAGACATGGAGGTTTTAGAAGTCCTCACAAGATGCTCCATCAGGCCTTGGGGTCAGCTGAGAGGCACAGGGTGCCCTGAGAGGGGCCTGGCCTTATGGCCTTTGTCTGTGGAGTACTCCCTCTCTCAGCCTCTGGCACATAAGGAGGCCATGGCATTGGAACTGTTTGCTGAGTAAACAAAGACGTGGTCCCAGGAGGATTCTTATTCACAAAGGAGACATGGACTTATGCTCTGTTGAAATTCTGAGGTGAAGCCGGACCTTCCCAGCTACACCTTTGACAAGCATTTCCAGATATCATAGTGAAATGGTCTTTCCCTTACTGTAAACGTAACATGCTTACTGTAAAAATTCAAACCATTCAAAAGGGCAGATAGGAAAATATGGACCGTTGTTTCCCATTTTCCAGCTGCCCAGGGCTAACAGGCCCCTAAGTACCTGACTCTTTGAGCTCCTCCTCAGATACACAAGGACATGCACCCCCACTGTCACACATTCTCACACCACCCACACCCACACATACCACACCCCCAACACTCTAATCTTTACAAAAGGGGGTCACGCATACATACAAGAACACACTCCTAGAGAGAAGCAAGGCTTTCAGCCCTTTCTTCCTGATGCCAGCAGGACACTGGAGCTGCCCCCAACGCCACAACTGTTCTTCTGGTTCTTCCTTAACTTCCTGGAGCCTTGGCTTCCATGTTGGGAAAGTGGGGGTAGGAGTACCACTGCCAAACTCACAGGCACCTGAGAGGCTCAAGTGGGATTTATAGTTTACATAAAATCATTCTGCAAACTGTCAACCATGAAAGATCTGAGGAACTATTACTGCCATCCAGCCCCCCCCCCCCCCGCCCCAAACAGGAAACAATTACATTTTTTTTTTTAAGATTTATTTTTATTCTTTTTGACACACACACACACACACACACACACACACAGAGATACAGAGACAGAGAGAAGGGGGTGGGCCCAGAACAGTCTCCATAGTTGTATGTCATTGATTTTTCCACATAGTTTCATTCCACAGGTGGGTGGGGCTGCACAGGGCAGGAACTGGGCTGGGGTCTAACCCCGGTGAGAACTGAACTGGGGGCACTCCCCAGTTCAGCATATGGGTCCACACAGGTCAGGGTCGGGATTTGATCCTCGGTCCCCGGGGCTGCAAAGTGAGCACTTAACCCACTTAGCCATCCCAGCTTCCCCAACAATTACATTTTTGAAAGGACTTGTGATGAGACTGGTGGGGGTGAGGAGGGCTCAGTTTTGGTGCAGGATGGGCCCATCATGGTTGGATCACATCTGTCAGCCAGCCAGTGCCGAGGGCCTGCAAGCCCTGGACGCCCCACAGAACACCTCCTTGGGCTCTGATGGTGAACTGTCAGTAGAGGTCCTGAGCAGGCCCTGCTCTCGCTGGGGAAAAAGTTTGGGAATTATGGAGGCTACTCGCCACCTACACAGAAGAAGGCAGAAAGTAACCTCTGTCTACTCCTGGTCCCCACCAAACCCCAGTGGTGGCTCCTAGGTGTGCCCCCCGCCCCCCGCTAGCCCCCACCACCTGGCTTCAGGACTGTGGGAGAGGGCAGAAGCGAGACTGGGAAAGCACCAATCCAGTGCCCTGCCTCCATCTTTGGTTCTAAGGCACCACACTTGGGAGCACCTGGGGCCTGCTCTCCCCAGCCCTCCTATTCCACAGGCACCTGGGGCCTGCTCTCCCCAGCCCTCCTATTCCATAGGCACCTGGGGCCTGCTCTCTCCAGCCTTCCTACGCCACAGGCACCTGGGGCCTGCTCGTAAGACTCCTTACTCCTGGCTGTGGAGAAAAAAACACAAAACGAGACAAGGTGGGTGGTGGGCAGAAGTGGGGCCCAGGGTCCCCACCTCCCCTCTCCCTCCACCGCAGGCCCTTTCCCCTAGTTGTGGGGTCCGCTGGGCCCTAGGGCATGTGCCGCTGTGGGTAGTGCCCCAGCAGCAGCTGCTGCTCCCGAAGGGAATAGCTGTAGCAAAGGAGATGGGACCAGAGCGCTCCTCCTTGTAGGGCTGGACCAGCCGGAGGACCTCCCACTTTGTTTCTTCCCCACTTACCTTGAAGGCACCTTTTGGTCAGAATCCCAACTCCAACCGCCAGTAAAAGCAGGATGGGGAGAGAACCACGGCAAGGAGTCCACGACGAGAGGGTGGGTCTAAAGAAGGTAGAGAAAAGCAGGTACCTCACAGTCCATGGGACTGTCTTGTGGGGGCCCTGGGGTTCTCCCTGCCCTCTTCATCCCCTTCCAGCCAAGCCTAGCTCCTCACCCCAGGCCACAGTGAGCATGTGTTTCAGGCCCGAGTGCCGCACGCGACAGGTGTACCGGGCCTCCTCCCTGGCAGGCACCTGCACGGCGGCCCATGCCTGGTAGGTGCCATCCCCGCCGGGGCGCGTCTCCACGTGCTCAATCTCCAGGGCCAGCTCCTCCTCGCCCAGCCACCAGCTCAGCAAGATATCCCGTGGGTAGAAACCCAGGGCCCAGCACCTCAGCATGGCACCCCCGTCCAGGGTCAAGTGCCTTGTCACCTGTACCGTGGGGGGCTCTGTGGAGAGTGATGGAGGGAGGAAGGCTGGTGAATGGCCACTGTCTGTCCCCCATGCTTGATCCTAGGCTCCTGCAGCATCTTCTATGGTGGAGGACAGGGAGGAGATGGGGACCTGTTTCTCTCCAGGGGAGGCACTCAGCCAGCACTGCAGGTAGGGACGACCTGGGGCCAGCTGTTCCAAAGGGGCATGGCCCTGGGAATTCCCATGGAGGGGGATGCGGCTTCCTCCCCCCACCTCCAAAGAGGGTCCCGGTTGGGGCTATTGGGTCCTACCGGACACCCTACCCCGTTTCACACAGACCCGAGGTTTTTCTCAGACTTTACATAATTCTCCTGTGATTTCCTGCACACAGCAGATGCCTAATAAGAGGTTGTTAAATGAAGGCAAGAATAATGTCCTTCCCCTTGCCTCAGAACGAGCGTGGTTATGAGTGTGGGCTGTGGAGCTGGACAGCCTGGGTCTGAAGCCCAGCCTGACTCCTGTCCACAGCTTTCCATCTCCCAGGGCCTAATGGGGATCCACTGTCCCTCCCTCTCAGTTGTTCTGAACGACATAATACAGGTGTGATGGTTCATGTTATGTGCCCACTTGACTGGGCCATGGGTTACTCAGATAGTTACTCAAACAGTTTTCTGGGTGTATGTGTGTCTGGGTGCTTTTGGGTGGGATTCACATTTGAATCAGTTGACTCAGCAAAGCAGATTGCCCTCTACACTGTGGGTGGGCCTCGTTTAATCAGCTGAAGAGCTGAATAAAACAAAAAGACTGATAAGTGGTGGGGGCAGGGCATCGGCATTAAAAAATAATGCCCCCCAGGTCATTTTTAGGAGCAGCCAAGGCTGAGAAGTTTGTTGGGCCTCTTGGGGAAAGAACACTTGAGTTCATAATTGGACATATTATTATTCTATGTGACCAAGAAAAAAATTTGGTTATTTATCAGCCTTTCTTATCTCTTCCTGCCTGACTGCTTTGAGCTGGGACCTCACTCTCCTGGTCTTCAGATTCAAACTGAAGCATAGGCTCTTCCTGGGTTTCAAGCCTTCCCACATGTGGACTGGCACTGTGCGGGTGGCTCTCCTGGGTCTCTCTAGCTTGCTGACTACAGGTCTTGGAACTTCTCAGCCTCCAGTCACATGAGCAAACGCCTAATAGTGTATCTTTCTTGTTCTCTCTATACACATCCTGTTGGTTCTGTCTCTGTGGACAACCTGACTAATGTACCAGGTGAAGGAGGTAGGACAACCCCTGGTGCTGAATAAGAATTCAACACTTATTTAGCACTCACCAAGATGGTGCTATAGGGAAGCATGGGCTATTATTACCACCCTCGTGATACTGATGAGAAACTGAGGCACAGAGAGAGCAAGTAACTTGCCCAGCATCACACAGCCGGGATGTGGCTCTGCCTGAGCTCTGAACCAACACACTCTGCTCTCACAATCACATCTTTTCTTCCTGACATTACTTGTCCTGTCCTCTCCCTTTGAGGAATATCTTTCCCATTACCCCAGCTGACTCATACCCCATTGCTCACCTAGCAGATATCGTAGGTGTGCTAGGTGTTCTGACCAGCCCTATCCCATAGTAGCCTGTGAGGCCTCCAAACTCAGCACTTTCCGTAGTGTCTACCCCAGCCCTTGTATTTCCATCCCTTCTGGCCAGGGTCACAGGTGAGGATGCCCCTGGAGTCTGGGGAGCATGCTTAGCATGAGGGCTGTGTGGAAGGAGCAGGGCAAAGGACCTCAGCTTACCCTATAGTCTCCAGTGGCCTAAGGAGTAGCGAGGGAAGCTGTCCCCTGGGACATGGGGTCATTTCCCAGGGAGTAGAACCACAGGACATTAAACCCCAAGAGGACTTTATGAGCCACAAAATTTAACCCACTCACTCTACAGATGAACAAAATGAGGCCGAGTTAGGGTTTTTTCCCCAGGGCCACACTGGGAGGGGCTCTCCAGAACTCCCCACTCCACCTCACCTGGAGTGAGGGCCTGAGGTCTGGGCTCTCTTCTTGCTTTGCTGGTTGGCCATCATTCTGGGCCCCAGTGGGCTTATCTGAGCTAATGCCTGCCCCCACCCCCGGCTTCTCTGGCTAATGGGACAGCTGGTGAGAGTGGGAGCATGGGGCCACCCTCTGCATTGCCACGGGCTGGGCCTTACCTCTTCGGGTGAGCTGCTGGCCTCCCAGCTCCAGATACCTGCGCAGAGAGGGGAGGCAGAGGCTTTCCAGGTAGGCCTTGTTGTACTCAGCGTAGCAGCGCTCCGATTCCCACCAGCGCCTGGGCTGCACGGCCATGGGTGCAACTAACACCCAGCTCAGCATCTCCAGGTCTAGTGACATGTGCTCCTGTCCATCAAAGCCAGACTGCCAGAAGCTGCTGGTGCGGCTGTCCTCCTGGACCTCGCAGCCAAACATGCGGTGAATACTGTGCATGCCTGCACACGTGGGCAAGAAGGCTGCGGTTAGCGGGGGCCATAGGGCTGGGAAGCCCACCACCCACAGATACCTCCTAAGGGTGGGGGCAGGGCATCCGCATTAAAAAATAATGCCCCCCAGGTCATTTTTAGGAGCAGCCAAGGCTGAGAAGTTTGTTGGGCCTCTTGGGGAAAGAACACTTGAGTTCATAATTGGACATATTATTATTCTATGTGACCGAGAAAAAAATTTGGTTATTTATGGGTATAAGAGGCCCTCAATGGTAACCCCAATTTCAGAGATGTGAAAATGTGAAATCTGGTGCACTTGGCTGTTACCACTGCCACTGGACGTCCTGGGCTGACACAGCCCTTCCCAGTCTGTCCTTTACACCTGGTCCTTCACGGGCCTCTGGGGACCTGAGGCTGACGTCATTTGGGAGTCTGTGCACAGAGTGAGAGGGTACTATACGGAGCTGTGTTCCACATGGCACTTCATTGAGGGTCATGAGCAGCCCAGGCAGGAGGTGTGTACTCACTGTTGCTGAGGTGAGGAGGCCGAGGCTCAGAGAAAGGCTCCTGTCCCTCATTGACATTGGGCAGAACAGGGGTCCTCTCCTGGGTTCGTCTCCCATCCTAAGCTGTCTGCCTAGTTCATGTTCATCTGGCCTCTTCCACTGCCTGGCACAGATGGTGCCCAAGGGCCTGGGGGGTGGGCATGATTTAAAGCATCTGGGGAGGGCGATGGAAAAGGCCTCTCTGGGTCTGCTGATGTTTGGGACAGACCAGGGGGAGGCAGTGTGGGGCCCCTGCTCCTGTGGATGCTCATTATACTGGCCCATAGGCTGCCTGCTGAAGCCACAACTGATTCTGAAGGCCCTTGTGACCCCTGCTTGGCTGTGGAGGAAGGAGACTGGGAAGAGTCATGCCTCAGGAGCATGCCCGCACCCCTAGTAGGCAGGCATGGCTGCTGGGACGCTCACTTTGCAGAGTGGGAAGGAAGGAAGATGGGGCACAGGGCCCCCCGACGCACCGCCACTCTGGTTGCGGTAGCCCATCTCTATCTGCATTTCCACCTGCTGCACCTCTGCCCAGGTCCTCTGCTTCTGGGTCTCTGTCTCCCAGTACTAGGTCCCCACAGGCGCCATCCATGGAGCCTGGGGCTCAGCCCTGCCCACACGACTGTCATACCGGAGGAAGGGCTGGTCGTCCACATAGCCCACAGCCAGAAACTGGGGGAGGCCGGGGCCTGGCTCTGTCAGGGCCAGGTAGTGGTAGTGGAGAGAGTGCATCCCTGTGGAAACAAGGACACAGACTCACGAGCACTGCTGTGACCTGCATGGGATGGGGTCATGCAAAAACACACCCAGAGGACTTGCCATCTTGAGGAAGAGCAAGAACTGGCAACTTCAGTTACAAAATAGGACATTCAAATGGTTTAAATAAAGAATCCAAACCCCGAGTCCAAAAAGTTCATGTGCTAAGCTGCATGACTACTCCTACATTAGTTCCTCACACAGGGCCCACTTATACCTTATACTCATCTCTAGTAAGTGTGATCATCTGGTTTCCCATCTCACAATAAACAAGGGTGTGATTTAAAGAGTTGTTTGGAAACTTACTTTAGGTGGAATTATTCATTCCCCAGAGAAGCCAGTAAAGGTTGGCCATGGTTCTTAGCTTGAATCAGGGCTGCTAAGCTGGACTCCACTCCCCACTCCCTCCTACTCCCACAACAGACACTGCTCATTGGTCTGTTTTAAGTCCAAATGCTGCCTAGACATAGTTTACTCCTTTACCTGATTTTCAAAAAAAAAGTTTTTGCTCTAAAGCCACCTTCTTAGCAAGGTCTTCCTAGCTGTGCTGCATGCCGTCCCAAACACTGACCCCGTACTCCCAGCACTCCTGTCTGAGTTATTGTGCTCCAGAGCACTACCACCTCCAAGACAATCTGTACTTGTTTATCTAGTTACTATTCTGTGGGTCAAGGGCAGGAATTTCTGCATGGATTATTCTCGGTCTTCTAGCACTTAGAACAGCTTCGGGGACACATTAGGCTCTTAAAATTTGAATATTCAAATGTGAAAGAAGGAGTCAAACAGCACACTCACAGCTCTTGGTTAAGCTACCTAGTGAGAGCCCTTGGCACCTGAGGTTCCTTCTGCCCGCGGCCCTCCTCTCCTTTGCTTCTCTCAGCCAATATCTCCTCAGCTCTCCAGGAAGCCCTCCTGAGTGCACCCTGACATCCCTCAGGGGGGTCCCGACATGCCCTGTGAATGACTGTGGGCTCCATGAGGGTGGGCAGTTGCTGGGCCTCCAGCTGGTGGAGAAACCGTGCACACTGGGCTTCCTGTCTTGTCTCCACAGGAAGCAGAGTGGTGGGCTGAGTAATGGTCCCTGAGACATCCCTGGAACCTGTGAATGTTACCTTCTATGGTTACAGGGACTTTGCAGATGTGATTAAATAAAGGATCTGGAGATGGGGAGATTATCCTGGATGGTCTAGGTGGGCCCTAAATGTGTCTTTATGAAAGGGAGGCAGAGAGAGGTTCTGTCACTGTCAGAGAAGGTGATGTGAAGAAGGAACACAGAAAGATGCAAGAAGTCATGCGCTAAGGAAGGTGAGGAAACAGATTTCTCCCTCCACGTTCTGCAGGGAGCTGGCCCTGCTGACATCTTCATTTCAGCCTGGTGAAGCCCACTTTGGACTTCTAACCTCCAGAACTGTAAGACAGTAAATGTGTTTTGTCTCAAGACACCAAGTTGTAGTCATCTGTTACAGGAGCTATAGGAAATGAACACACATGGTATCTGAACAAAGTGTGCTGCATCCTGTGAGTTTGGTGGCCAGTTCAAAGCTGTGAGCCCTGAAGGACATGGCTGCTGCCCTGAGACAAAGAGGAGGATGCAGAGTCTAGGAGGAAGGGCGTCCTCTGAACGCTGCAGTGAGTCCAGAGCATCTGAGCTACTGCCAAGACCAAGGCCTGAGCGACAAGGAGTGGGGGCAAAGGAACTCTGGTATTTTCATCACAGAAGCAGAGTTCACAAAGGTGCTTACTTGCTCTTCCCCGGTTATGGGAAGGTGACAACAAGTCATCCCAATGCTGGGCTCAGTGGGAAAGGAAGGAATGCACACCTGGTTGTTCTGTTAGGGCAGGGTACAATCTGCTTACTAGGTAATGTTACTACAGTCATTCCCATTCATCTGTGGTTTTGCTTTCCACAGTTCCAGTTGCCTATGGTCCACTGTGGTCCAAAAACATTAAATGGAAAATTCCACAAACAATTTGTAAATTCTAATTGTCACCGTTCTCAGTAGTGTGATGAAATCTTTTTTTAAATTTTTTTAATTGTTTTTAACATAGAGGGAGACAGAGAGACAGACAGAAGTGGGAGGGCCCAGAGCAGTCTCCATAGCTGTCATCAATTTTTGACATGGTTTTGTTCCACACAGGTGGGCGGGGACCATGCAGGATGGGAACTGGGCTGGGGCCTCCCACATGGGAAACACACCCCAGTTTAGCATATGGGTCCGCATGGGCTAGGACCCAGACTCGATCCTCAGTCCCTGGGGCTGCAAAGGGAGTGCTCAACTCCTGGGAGTGCTGAGCCATCCCAGCTTCCCCCACACCCCTTTTGCTGTAGGAAAATGGTATAGGCTGGGACTAGACTCCCACTTGCTCAACGGATTGAGGAGGGATCATCATGCCTTGGGCTCCAGCCCAGGGTGGGGTCAAATAAGTAGGAGTAATCATCAGGTCACCTCCCTGGCTTTGGAGGTTCCAAGTGCCACCTCTGTCAGGCTGGGATCAGTGCCAAGCACCATGGGACCATGGCAGGAGGAAGTGAGGGCCACATGGCAGCTGTGCAGGGACATCTGCTCCTGCTATGATATGGTCTTAGGAAGTGGCCACATGCCCATTGCTGCCTCAGGGCCTGTCTATCATCAGCCTCCCACTGTCCCTTCCTGGTCACTGGACCATGCGGCTAGCCCTTCAATGGGCAGCCCTGCTTCCCTTAAGCAGTCTTCATCTTCTTCTGACTGGTGGGTGAGGGAGGTGACTGGCCCCTTTCCTGCACTCCCCCCCCCCCCCCCCCCCCCCC
>PVKE010034462.1:0-17383 GCA_004027555.1 Craseonycteris thonglongyai
CATCAGGACCTGACCATGCAACCACCTTCATCTCAACTTCCAGCCTCCAGAACTGTAAGCTATTATGTTTTTATTGTTTATAAGCTACCCAGTCTATGGTACTTTGCTATAATGGCCTAGTTGGACTAAGACTTTTAGTAAACAGGGACTATTTCATTACTGGGGCATATATTCAATACAGGCCACATGGCCAGAAGCACTTTAGCTAGCACAGACTGCAAAATTCAGGCTACCACAATTCAATACTCGGGTACAGTGTTACTTAAATAATAGCTGTGGCTTAGGCAAAAATTTAATACAAAGAAAAGAGGTCCTCTCTAGATACTGCTGCTTGATATTGAACTACAAGGCAGTTCCATTCAGCGTGTATTACTTTTTACCCATGAAGTGTTGTCAGGTTTAGCAAATAAATATATTGTGTACCATTTAAATTTGTATTTTAGGTAAAAATAAATACTATTTTAAAATAGGTAAATAGGTATGTGTCCCAAATATTGCATGGGACATGCTTATACTAAAAAAATTTTTTGTAATTTATCTGAATTTCTAACTTAATTGGAGCTCCTACATTTTACCCGACAACCCTGTATTGTGTGATTCAAATTTTAAATTGATGTTATTAGTTAGGCCTGTGTTGGTACAGTTAGATCAGCTGTTCCAAATTCTCTGCGGTAAGAGCTAAGAGGGGAAATTAAAGGAAAACTTTTAATACATTTAACTTGTCTGTGAAATCAGGTGTTGCAGATACTCAAAGAATTGCTTAGTGAGCTTAAGACATCAAGAAATACCGGTATGTGGAATTCAAAAACAGAGAAAGTGATTTGCCTAGCGTGTAAGTGAGGTTTCAATTCAAGAATCCCCTGGAAGTGATTTTCCAGCTAAAGTGCATGTAAGATGGTAAACTATAATTTTTAAAATGCAAAATTATGGTATTCATACAAGTATAAAATGACATATGACTTACGTTAGTTTATTAACGAGGAAACCATTAAAATGTTAAAACCAGTTGAAAAGGAATGTGAAGACCATGTTCACATATACACATATAAGAAAGACTGAAGAGAGTTTGCTAAATAAATTTGCAAAGTTGGTTAATATATACATAAGACAATAGAATGTAACATTGGAGTGATTTTCTACGGGGCAAAAATCTATTTATTTGAAAAGATTCTTTCACATTTATATTACATTACTATTGATTTTCCAAATTTCAAAAAAAAATTCTTGACAATAATAAATTAAAGTAAAACTTATTATTTAGAAGAAAAAAATGTTTAGAATACTAAGAATTTGAGCAGGTAGAACAGTAATATGAAATCAAGTTATCAGCAGAGCCATACTTCTGAAGATTCTAGGGAGGTAGGTATCTTTCCTTACATCCTTCTAAGTTCTGGTGGCTGCTTAGAATCCTTGGAATTCCTGGGCTTGCAGCTAAATCTTTCCTTCTGTTTTCACATGACTGTCTTTCTTCCCTGTGTCTCTGTCTCTAAGTCTCCCTCTCCTTACAAATATAACAGACGTTAGATTTAGGGCCCTTCTCAACCCTGTATGTCCACATCTAAACTTGATTACTTCTGCAAACACTCCATTTCTAAATAAGGCCACAGTCCACACGTTCTGGGTGGACATGAAGTTTGAGAGCACACTATTCCACATAGTACAAGGAGAAATGTGATCAAATAATTTCTGAGTTTAAAAATCTTGTTCTGGCTACTTTTCTAACGATGTAGGCCTGGAAATCAGATCACCAAATACATGTGATTAAGATGTATAATTTAGGCATGTCCAACCTGTGGCCCAGGATGGTTTTGAATGAGGCTCAACACAAATTTTTAAAACATTATAAAATTTTTGCAGCCTGTTTTTTTTAAAGCTCATTAGCTATACTTAATGTTAGTGTATTTTGTGTGTGGCAAAAGACACTTCATTCAGAGTGGCCCAGGGAAGCCAAAACGTTGGACACCACTAATGCAATTAATCATAAATAATGTTTATGAGAAAGGCAAAGATTTTCCTCAATAATCAAAGCATTTACCGGTACATTACAGAATAAATCTATGCCTTTCCTGTTTTACTCTGCTTTGTGAATATTGCATACTTTCAGATTTCATCTACTGGTTAGGTGAAGTTGCTCATGTGTTTATCAAATAGACAAACTGTACTGATTATATGCAATTAATTATTTATTATACTAGTATTCATTCATTCAAAAAGTCTTATTTATCAGGTACAACTGTAGGCTCTAGGAATACAACAATGAATAACAATAACAAAAATACAAAAATGAGTTCAGGCTCGTATGAAGACAGAAAATGAGACATTAAGCAAATAGATATAAAATATAGATAAATAGCATAATGGTAGGCAATGCCAGTGCTATGACAGAAAATAAGGGAAAACAAGAAAATATTTATAGGACCTTTTATTTTAGATCAGGTGGTCGGGGAAGATGCCTCTGAGGAAGTGACATGAATGATGTGGGCGTTAAAAAACATAATGACCTCACTTTTCCCTCAGGATAAAAATCAAAACTTCATGTCATTGAAAAGGCCCTTTGAGATCTGTTCATTGATTAATTCCCTGGTTTCATCTCTTTCGCTGGTTAGTATAGTTAAGAGACTTATAAAAAACATTTCTTACTAGGATCAACATGTTTTTCATCAGTAAATCCCAGAATATGATTTATGTTTATAGAGTTAAAGGAGTTTAACTTTAAAACTTCGACATGTCCACATAGTATTTAATGTTTTTATAGTGTGCAACTTCTCATAGATTTCAAGTAGCTTATAGCAACTTCTAAGTCTCACATTTAAAACTTGTCTTTCATGCAAACATGTAATTCTGTTTGGTCTCTTTACATATATAACTTATAAACTTAGGTGTTTAGTTATTCTCAATAAAATTCATGTAAGCTATTAAATTAGAATTGGTATTTTGAAATGTACACTTTTTATTTCTTTCTCATATTTCAAAATGCAATTATAAGCCATGATTAGTATTTTAACTTTCACAAATCCCAGAGTTCTAAACCTTCAACATTGAATGGTAAATAATGATACAGATAATGGTGATTAAAATACTACATATAGAAGAACTATGAAAATCCATCAATGTATTCCAAAAGGAAACTGAATCTCTATGGTAGCAATTATGTGAAATAACTTGATATATCTATCCTCCTTGACAAGGGTCTTGAAACCTATTAAATTAAAATGTTTCTGAAGGATAATTTTAATTTTGTTTACCCTTTAGATACATATGCTGTCAATTATTTGAGATACTATTTATGAAGGATAGAATTACTCTACTTAGTTCAAATGTAATCTGCCGACAAAACAAGTGCTAGGCAAGAAATACCAAGCATTTTCAAAAATACTATCTTAAATTACAAAAGTACATGACTGATGGACAAGGAGAGCAATAACTTTTAACAACTACTTTAGTATTAATCTAAGATTTTTTAAATGGTAGGGAATCCCAAACAAGGGCAAAATCAAATGTAATTAGTATGAGGCCTACATGAGAGTAAATTTGCATAGTCACAGTTGCAGTGAGTGCTAAAAAGATTGGCATAGTGTGTGTGTCATGGTTGGTAAATAACAGTAATTTCAATACCTGGTAATATTACTTAATAATATGCATTCTAGTATATAGTATGTGATTTATCTAGCACACAGAACCTATTATGCAGTTCTAGCTTGGAAATTGGAGCACAGATTTTGATGTGTATGTGTTGCAGAGTGGGGTCGGGGTTGATTCAGATATCTTATCTATGTCAGATGTGAAGAGTTTCTTATAGGTTTAAAACATCTGGATTGGAGGGGACTGTTCCACAGAGTTGAGAAAGACTTATTGTATATTCCTCCCTCATCTACTACCTCCCCTCCCCTTGCCACACTCAGCCTCTCCACCTCCCCACCCCCTCACCCCCATGTACAAATAGCCTTGTCTGGGCTCAGGTCCTGAATGCAGAGGACCCATGAATGCTGAAAATTTACTGTGTGCAGACTATTCATTCCTCATATGTTTTCAGTTCTTTGCTTTTTTGAAATCTATCTTTTCATGGTGGTTGTTTGGCATGAACCAATGAGCGCCATTTCGGCTCCTTTTGATAAGGTCTATAGAGTAGACAAATGTCCATTTAATTTGTTCTTAAAGTACACACTTCAGCATATCTTGATAGTACGATATTGTGACCCTCCTCTCTTTCCCCTCTCTCTTTGCAAGACCAAGAAGCCTCCCACCAGTTCCCCATCTTGCCTCTCCTGCTTGCTCCCTCATGTGCCCTGGAACAACTAGCTTCAATGTGAGCCCATGAATATTGACTCATTATATAAACTTTCTTTGGTATCTTCCTCTTATCTTCTTCCCCTTTGTTTAACTCTGGCTCCATAAGAAGACCTAAGCCAACTGACTACGTCTTTGTAACCAAATGCTTACTCATTTTTCTGTGCAAAGCATACAGTCATTTCTTACTCCCTTGATGGATTCAGCCTAAAAAGTATCAAACTCCTGGGACCAGAAACTAGGTCAGTATATTCCCACACACCTCATTCTAGTCCTCTCCTGGCTTCTTTCTTCTGATCCCAGTGGTCTTCACCCTCACTGTAGGCATATGACCAGTATCCAGATTATGATATTCTGACTGGTGGTGGAGACAAAAAGGATAGTGAGAGAGAAGCAAAAGCATGGAGAAGGGTGGGAAAACTAGGATGGGAGGCAGTGACTTTAATATCATTTGGCATCTATCAAATATTCACTAATGTTGTCATTTAATGATAAAGTCTTTGAAGGGATTAATACAGTTCCTTATATTGTAGGTAGTGATAGCATTATTATACCAAAGAGTCACACTGATATTTCTCTAAGTCAACAGATGATTGGAAATTATTAGAATAAATTGATTAATTTGTGTTATAACTTATCAGTTATTTTTTCAATATATAATGAAGACATTTAAATAACAAATGAAGGTGTAATTTGTTATGGGATGGCTCTGCAGGTTAAGCACTTGCTTTGGAGCCCCATGGTCCAAGGATCAGGTCCCGGCCCTGGCCAGTGCAGACCCATATGCTGAACTATGGTGTGCTTCCCATGTGGAAGGCCCCCAGTATGGTTCTCAATGGGGCAAACTTCCCATGTGTCGGAGGCCCCTGGCCTGGTTTCCACCATGCATGTCCTTCCCCCTCCCCTAGCCCACCTTTGTGGAACAAAACCTTGTCAAAAACTGATGATACACAACTATGGAGACCGCGCTGAGCCTTCTCCTTTCTCTCTCTGTCAAAAACAATAAATCTTTTAAAAAACTAATTGTTTATATGGTGATTCACTTATTTACATTACAGTGCTGATTAAGTATCTGAATATTATCCATGTACCTAAATTTGATTGTTTAAAAAAGGAGTTTCTGTGTTGGACTTAGGTCCATTAATGGTTTCTAAAGGCGAAGAGAAAAAATAAATTGACAATTCTTTACTAATCCTGAAATAACAAAGTTCTGAGTTAATTGGTATTCTTTGACTATGAGTTTTTATAGAACTAGTTACTAGTTTATAACAGTTCATAGTAAATTTTTAATATCATTTTTCTTTATTAAATGATTAGTATGAGTATCAGTATGCTTAATGTCAATTGAACTCAAATATGCTTTTCTTAGGACAGAGCATACAATTCACAGAACTTATATCTTTGTACAATGGGAAGGATACACAAACAGAATGAAAGTGATTTGTCAGTAGCTTTGGCTTTGTTTAGACTTTTGTTTTTACATTGGATCCTTTTGTTATTTTGGGTTTATATAATAGACTTCAATACTAAAAAAGACAGGAAAATAAATTGATATAGCTACAACCAGGTATGGAAGGTCTATTACCTAGAGACTTTTAGAATGGGATGTTACTTGAATTTGTCTATCTCCATTTTTCTTTTAACCTCAAAGTTTCATGTTTGTGTGGGCTCACGGGAGAGGTCAAGTTTTGATTGAATACCTTTCTGAAATGGGTTGTTCTAAAGTCATCCATTTTTCAAGGATTTGTAGAAAATTTATACTTGTCTGAAAGAAAGTCTTGCTTTTTTTTTTTTTTTTGTGGTCATAGTCAGAGTACCACATTTTATCTCACAGCAGACAAGTTGGTTTTCTTGGACTCATTCCTCATCCCATAGATGTTGCTTCTAGCTGTCTTTATCCTAAGTCCAGGATAGGTTATTTGGTCAACATTCACATAAAATGGTGCTCCTTTTTTCTAGGGCACTTAAGGTGTTTGGCGTGAATATTGTTTAGTGTCTGACCTGTCCACCAATGTGCAGTCAGTGTTTGCTATGTGAAATTCTCTGTGTTAAGCATTTTGTATGTATTTAACTCATTGAATTCTATCCAGTGATAATTGTAGCAGATGAGAAAACAAAAAAGGAGAAGTGAGGTTACTATCCCAAGGTCATGAAACTAAGAAGTAGACGTGGGCTGGCTTTCCCAGAGCCAACAATGTTAATCTCTATGCTACACTGGCTTTGGTCCTGAATAGTCAGCTGCAAAAGACAGGGCTCATTTATTCTTGGTTGAACTATAGCCCAGTGTATAGCACAATATGTAAATTTAATACACAGTCAATAAATAGTTGAGTGAATTAATGAATGGTATTTTCACATTTTCTAGGATAAATACAACCATTATTTATTAAACATTTTGAACTCTTAAGGAAAATCATTGCGGTAGCCCAGAAAAGCAGTTACCAGTAAGAGGGAAAGATTCAAAGGTAGACTGTCAAGGATTATATCTCTCTTCTATCAATCACTAGTAATGTGATCTTGTATAGTATATCTGTCTGTGTTTAAATGTCTCATATATAATATGGATATAAAGACAAATAAAATGTAAGTCATAGTATTGTAGAGGGAACAATAATGTACAGTGTCCAATACTGAGTTTATTTAACTGATGTTAAATATTGTTAATATTTATAAAATTATTTATGATTTGTCTCAGTAAAATAACTTCAATAAAATATTTACTTAGATAAGACGTAGAATTGTCTTAAGATTTAGAAAAAGACATAACTGTTTTTTGTACCATAACAAAGTAAAATTCCTTACCAAAAGAATTAATTTTGGGGTATTTAATGTAATCCTTTATCCATTCAATTTACAAATCTTTACTAAACTGTAATTATAACTATAGGCATTTTAATTGTTATAGAGATACAAGAAAGAAAAAATAATCGCCCATGAATCCTATCATCTAATGAGAAGAAATGTGTATATTTATTATGAAATCAGATACATTAGACATAGTGGTCAATATTTTTTAGATGAATAAAAATATATACAAAGTTATCAAAATAATAGAGGGCCTGTATTTATTTCCAGAATCTAACATAGAAAAGAGAAGAAAAACTATTTAAAATAAAGCTCTAGAAGAAGGTAGGGCTGATCATTGGGTTTTTGTAATTCAGGTAAGCATTCTTGACACTTGTTTCAAATGCTCTGGGATACTCTTATACTAAAAGATACTAAATTGGAGGAACTGTGACAAGCTCATAATTACATACTTGTTATGTTAGTCCCATTAACATTGTAAGAGACAAATAAGTCCCATGTTTATAATTTCAAAATAGAATATAGTCATGTTTCTGATTTATTTGTCCATTTTCATTTTCTTGAAAGGTATAATTTGATTGTAATGCATACTTTCAAATAACTGTATGGGTATGTTTATGCACCTGTTCTATTTTCTACATATTCCAGACCTTTCATGATGTTACATGTACAAATAAATGGATCTCAGCCACATGTTTCCCAAGTGCTCACCATTTCACTCCTTACTTCTCCAGGTGACATTGTCAGTCTGAATTCTCATGACTGCATTATGGGTCAAGTTTTCTTGTTTTTGACCCATTCTCAATTTAGTGAGCAATGTTTTGGCAGCTGTATTTTCCTTCTGAATTTTCCCACTATAAACTCAGTTGTTTGCCAGATTTATTACACAAAGTGATTCTAGTCTGCTCGAGAATCCTAAAAAGTTGCATGCTGTAGCCTCAGTACACTCAGCAAAGAAAGGGCTTTCTCATTCCTAGTACTGACCCCTTAGAAACAGTGAAATTTATAAATGCCAATGTATTAGACATAGGCACACTCACATACAGAGTCTCACACACAACACACACAGATCTGATTTTCTTGTCTATTCAGCCATAATGGCTGTGTTGTGAGTAAGTGTAAGAAAAAAAGATTATTTCTTTTTGTAATTAGAATGGCCTTCATTTTGCCATACTAATTATTTGGGGCATTGCATTTACATTAACATTATATTTTAGTTTGGAACAGTGAAAGAGGATTTTTTTCTTTTGTAAACTCTAAGAACATCTTATATGTAAATACTTGTGAGAAAAGATTTGTTTACACTACTATATCAGAAATGTTCTAAAGTAGATACAAAGATTAAAGGCAGACTGCTAGACAGATATTACTTTGGAATAGCCTGTGGCTACAATGGAGTAATTAGTCTAACACATTTTTCTAAATAGTTTAGATTGGTCTTATCTTATGAATAACAGATTGTTGTTAAAATATTTATTTCAAATGAAACTTTTTTTCCTTAAGTTTCAAAAAGTGTTTCATTGCACTAATAACAACCTTAGAGTATTAAAAAGCCCAGATTTTATCTAGGGAGTCATGAAAAGGAATACTACATAGAATTAACTATAAAGCAGATGCCCCATTAATTCAAACAACTATCACTCCAGATACTAGAGACACAGACAATTATTTTAGAAACATCAACTTTTGAAATTTCTTCAATCTATTATAATGGCGTAAATGAGATACTCATTCCCCAGAGGAAGCCCTGAGCTCAGGTAAAGTATAATCATGGGCATTTTTTATTTTTATTATTAACTGTAATATAGAGAGCATCCAGAAACAGTGGTAAATGATTCAGAGAGCTTTCCCTTTGGAAAATAAACATACATATATTGCTCCCATCATTAAACAAACAAACAAAACTCAAAAACCTTTATTAAGTATGTCCTTTGTCCTTAGCTAACATCACATCTTTCTTTTCCTTGACCTCCAGGCCTTGTAATGTTGTCCAGTATTCAAATTCTGTCTTTATTCTTTCAGTATTCCCATTCACCCATCAAGTTATGACTTCTGAAATCTAAGAACTTCAGTAACCAATTTATTGTTAAATTCAACAGATAATTTGGTTTTTTAAACTCCTGATGTAAGAATTTTAGTAGTAATTTACTTCTTTCTTCTTAAAATTCTCTTCCTTTGTGGTACAACTTTCTTCTGGTCATTCTATTCTATTCTTACCTTCTCTTTATATTAATCTATATTCCTTAGGCTTGATTTTATTTTTTATTTTTTGCATAATATTTTAATAATTTTATAAAATTTATTTCTTGATCAGTTGGTCTCATTTAACAATTTCTCAAAGTATAATAAATGTCTCGACTGCCATCCATACTGATCCCCAGATCATCTTTCTCTGCTGGAATGCAGAACTTTATACCCAGTGCAACAATATCCATATCCTTCAGTCAGCTTCAGCCATTTCCCAAAGTAAATTACCAGCATTTTGTTTATTAGCTCAAGTTCATCGTCCATCAAGCTATAAAAGTTACTTTGTAAAAATGCAGATCACTTGCTAAAAATTCTTTAGAATTTTATACTTTTCAGGAAAGATTTCAAATTCCTCACCTTTTCATGTACAGATTCTAGCCCCCTTTCACCAGTTCTACATACTTTTCTTTATTGATAGTAAACTGTTTAATTAAATCAAATGAAAAATTTTTTTTCCTGACTGTATAACAGTACTATATTCAGTCTTGAATTGAGCACCAACTATTTGCCAAACACTTTCTGTGGGATCTACAAAGAGGAAAGCCCTTCCTTTTTGGGAGCTCTCAATCTAATAAAGTGAAATTGACAAATAAAAAGGTAGTTACAATAAGGGGGTTGCTATAATGATAGACATTCAAATACTATAAGAGGAAAATTTAATTCAAACTGTTCTTGCCCATGGAAAGCTCCCAAACAAACAAAAACATGTCTTACATCTTAAACAACTCAAAAGATTTAGGTGAAAAACAAAGTAAAAATGATATATTTAAAGAGAGCATTTCATAGATGTTTTCTAGCTACCTATATAGTTATATAATGTTTCTCACACACTTTTATCTCCAGTATAAAGCTTTCCCTGAGCTATGACTTTCATTTTAGCTACATTCTTAGTAGCTCCACATCCAATATTCATCTACTATTCACCTTCATTTCTAATATTTAATATTAATCTCCAAAACCAAAGGTGTGTAGGTGTTCCTTTGTCTTCCTTACACCATTCTTCTAGTTGCTTAGGCCAAAAACTTTGAAATTACTTTGATTTCTTGTTTTTCTTCTATATCCATCTAATCTACTTGCTATTTTCTCTACCTGAAAATAAATTCCTGTATCTCACAGCTTCCTGCCTCACCTTTTTCAGATTTTTTGCTCAAATGTCTTTTTTTTTTTTGAAGCTTACCCTAATTTATTTTAAACTGCAAATACTCTTCTAGCCACCTCAGTTTATATATATATATATATATATATATACACACACACACATATATATATATATATATTTTTTTTTATAAAGTCACATTTTTTTCTTATTGTTAAATTTATTGGGGTGACATTGGTTGGTAACAATTACAAAGCTTCCAGGTATACAACTCTACATTACGTTGTCTATGTATCACATTCTTTGATAATATTGTGTAAGAATTTGCTGTTTAACTATTAAAAGACACAGTTTAATAATCTAATACAGGTAAATTAGTCTTTTTCCCTCAGTAATGTATACCAGTTCTTTGCTACCACATCTGTTGTGAATTAAAAATGCCTCTAGTCATGTTTGACCTCTAGGTTTTAAAGAAGTTTTAATGGATTTCATTTTAAAGTTACTCTATAAAAATATTCAACACCGCTTTTACCCTTTGTCTTTGTAATTCTCCTTCAGAAAACACTTTGATAATCTCTGATGCTAAAGGTCTGTGTAGGTCTATTTATTTCTAACTTTGTTTCAAAGACCTGAAGTAGTAGTCTCCTTAGATTTAATTAAATACAAGTATAATTTCTAACTTTCCATTGAACTGGTTGAGCAATGTTATATTCCTCTGGGGAAGTTCTGCTGCTCTCTTAATTTTTTTGTTTTGTTTTGTTTTGTTTTATTTGATAGCTTGTGTCAAAAATTGACTCTGATTCCAAACAGATGGAATTTTCTCCTTTATCCAGTGTCCTTAACTACCTGCAGTAGACAATATGCAGCTCACTCTCCCTTCTGATGAGTCTTGTCTTAGACATTTCAAACAACAAAGTTTCCTCCTGAGAAAATTATGTTCAGTCACTATAACCTTTAAGTGAAAGGATTTGGCTTCAAATGTACTAGGATTTTCTTTTTCTTCTTCTTTGCGAACAGCAGATTACTTTTCTTTGTACTAAATTAATGTCTGAGGGAATTGAATGTCAGAAATTTGGCCCACACACTATCCCCTTTCCTTGTCGGAGTCTATCAGTACTTTTTGGCAGAAACAAAAAGAAATAGCAAGCCACTTTGAATAAAATGTGCTGTATTAATCAAAGGGAAACACCAACACATTAATTTTGCTTCTAAACCGTCCAATTATAGCTATGACAAAATGTGACTTAAAACAGTGCTTTATAAGTTTCTTCAATAAGGCCAATGCTTTGCCAAAATGTTACACATCTCTTGTTCGTAATTAAGCTGCAATATTTGCACTAAGTTACTCCAAATTATTTTTCATTTATAAGACAAACGTTTTAGTGATGTCTATTGAGTTTTCCCATAGGGAAAAACAATGCTAAAATATGTTCAAGAAGATGGCCAAGCATATTTTTTAATCCAGACTAAGACAGTTTTGAATCTCCCAAATTGTCTGATTTTTTTTTCAGCACTGTATTTGTATTACAATAGATACTATAGCAGATGGGCAGGTTCATCCTCTTTGTGGGCTATCTCCATTTTTCAAAGTACTGGGGGTGGGAGGTAGGGGAGTGATTCTTTTTTAGTAGCTCTCGTGGTTAGTTCAGCTTAAGGTATCTTTTCAGGGTTCTAATCCTTTGTGTTTTCTTTTCAAGGTCATTGAGAAGCAGTGAGCAAACCCTTTGGCAACAGGCACAGGCAGGTATCAACAGAATGCCTTCAACACATGGGTTTAATATAAATTCTGAACACAGTTAATGAATAATAACTCACTTGAGTAGAGATGGACAAACTGCCTAAATTGGCTCCTCTTCTTTTAAGTGTTTATTAGTTAGTTTTTGAGACAGAAAACCACACTACAATTTAAGAGCTTAAAAAAAACATTTATTTCAATCACAATTTTAAGGGCCAATGATTTGGACTGGGCTCACCTCAATAGGGCTTCTGTTTTCAGTCTGGTTTATTCATTTATGTGTTGTCAGTCAGCAGCTCAGTTGGGGATCCATTCATCTGGAATGGCCTAATCTGGAATGACCTTGGCCTTCCCCCTGGATTCTCATCAAGCTCATTGGCTTGTTTACCCAGTTAATGGCTCCTCCAATAAAAACGGAGTAAATGCCAATCCTCGGATTACATCATGTTTGATAATGTACCATTGGCCAAATCAGTCATATGGTCAATCATAGGAGAAAGTCACCATGGGAGCATTTATCAATTTATCAGTGAGTTTCTGGTTTTCACAATGTACTAGAATCTGTTAGGCTATCTGACTGTGAATCCTAACCTGCTGTTTTCCCTAAGGAACTCTTAGTTCCTTCAAAGATAAGTCCTATGATGAAATCTGGTCCTTTAAATCCTATAAGTATCCTTTTCTAACATCCCTTTGACATGCCTCATGGTTATCCTGAGGTTCATTTTTTCTTGCTATCCTAAGCTAGCAAATTTTAATTAGTCTGACTAATGGTATGTACCTGGTAGTCTTTGAATAATGGGCTTTATTAGCATATGTTGAAGCTTTATGAATTGTTAGACTGTATGCTAGATGACAGGATACAAACTTAATAAGGAATGGTTTCTATCATTGCGAATTTGACTGTCTACTTGGCAAGACTATCAAAATTTAAATTCAGAATATTACCTCACAGATGAGATCCTTATGTAGTACAGAAATACACCTTTTTTTTTTTGTTTGTTTGTTTTATTGTTTTTGACAGAGAGAGAGATACAGAGACAAAGAGAGAACTGAACTGGGGGAACTCCCCAGTTCAGCATATGGGTCCGCACAGGCCGGGGCCAGGATTTGATCCCCAGTCCCCGGTGCTGCAAAGTGAGCACTTAACCCACTGAGCCATCCCGGCTTCCCCAGAAATATATCTTTTTGTAGGAGTTATTTAGTCCACAGCCAGAGGTTTTTTTAGTAAAGGTCCTGATTTCTTTCTTATGAAGAAAGAGTCTAACAAATAAAATGAATACAAGGAGCTTTTACTTAAAAAAATATATATATGTATTGTTATTGTTTACTTCTTTTATCTGCTATTATAATTTTACATAAAAATCCACAAAGGGACTTTACTAACTTTAATATATCCTCTCCTCAAAGCATTACCAGTTCCATGTAATGCTTTTTAAAATTCTAAAAGCAGTAAATAATAACTAGAAGATGAAAATTTTCATATTTCAAGCCTGAAAGTTTCCATCATTTAACACTAAGAGTGGCATCTTGAGAGGCAGGAGAGAACCTACTATTTTAAATGCTGTATTTATTGGCAGAATATATATATTTTTATATAATCTCTAAATTTAATGCTTACTGGCTAATACTAAATGAAACGTGGCTAGATACCCTTAGAAGAAAAAAAATGTACATATGAACACCACATTCTAGTTTTCATTAATAAATATCTTTTCATTTCCATCTCTATTTAAGCAAAAATGTTACATTCATTCATTTTTTTTTTTTTTTAATTCCTTTCCAGGTCTAACAAGAAGAGATAATACTCTTATATTCTAAAATCCTTCTTTCTCTATACTATCTGTCTTCCCTGTGGATTGTCTTGGGTTATATTCTATCAGTTAACCCCTTTTATTTTTTTATATATTTAGTTTCACCCTGTCTGTAGGCCCTTTCTCTTTCACAAATAAACAACAAAAACATTTCTAGGTGTAAATAGATTTAAGAACTTTACCCTGACCTTAGTTCCCTTTCAAGCTATCATTCTACATTTCCTCTTTCTGTATGTGATAAATGCAGTTCTAATAAGAAAAAGCTTCACAAAAGCCTTCTTTCTATTACTGTCTATATTTTATAGCTTTAAATTTACTCCTTAGATGTTTAATACCCTTCATTAAAAATGACTCTCTTTAAGATGCAAAGTCTAGGAGTCTCCTTCATTTGTTCTCAGTCTCCTTCATATGACCTCAATACTCAGAAAGGACACATTATTCTGTATTTTTCCTATTCCTTTTTCTGACAGATACAGAAAGCAAGAGTGTGGGTCCTGGTAAGAGTGAGAATTAGTTTATCTCTGTCTCCAGCAAGAGGGGATATCTTGTATTATCTTCTTAGGTAATGCTCACAGTATTCTTTTCTGCAAGAGTGTTGTTGACTTCAAGGATATACCAGTTATTTGATTCATATCCTATGATACTTTAAATGACTTCTTATGTATTTCTTCTTACTATTTTTGATTGAGGAAGGGTTCATACTTTACACCATTTTGTTTTTGTGTGTAGCACAGCATCAATAATTTTATAATGTGCTCAATATCCTTGATGGCTATTGACAATCATAATAGCCAATATCAATATCCTTATATGTGGAAGGTTACTTGTAGCAGTGTGAGACAGAGAGATAATTTCAGTGGTGGGATGATGTGGTTTGGTAACCATTTTAATACTTGCTTAAACAATTTCTTATTGTGCATTCTTAGCTTTGTTCTTGAGAGAGACAAATAGGCAAATATATTTTAGCTCATTCCTTTCACTTCAGTTTTCTCTAACAAAGTCATTGGTGGACCAGAAATATCATACTGCTATCAAAGTCTTGCAGAAGCAAGTCAGACACAAAGGAGGAAAGATGAAGACAGAAAATATTTCTTTTTCTAGAGCTTTCCAGTTATTTTCAGGCAGTCAACAAGTGCTTACTCTTCCTACTTGGTATTCTTCCTCATGATTGTTTTCAGCTCTGGGTAGGCAAAGCTAGCATGATTTGAATGGTTCTCTTTAATGAAAGAATCAAATTATGACAAAAAATTATCAAAGTCATATTTTAAATGAAAGATTTTAGTACCCTATTTTCATTCACAATAACATATCCTAAAACCTTGGGAAGATTCAGCTGACAATCCTAGGGTAGAAATTCCATTACTTGAATTTTTTTTTTTTAATCAAAATAAGTATACAAGAAAACAGATATGTTTATCAGAAAAATAATGTAAATTAATAAACAATTGCAATAATAATACTAATAGATTCAATGCAGAGGTAATACTTGATAATATTTCTTATTGAAAAAGACTTGATTTACATCATTAAGATACTTTACGTTCAGATCCTGTTTGAAATTAACTATATATCCTAATCAAGAAAAAAATGCAAACCAAATATATATTAACTTAATTTGTTGAATATTGACAAATAAATGCGGTAAGAAGTGTTAAAGTAATAGGTACATTTAAAAAATACAGTCCATTCAGCATAAAGTGTGAATCTATGCATGTGTGGCAGAATAGCTAGTGGGTAAATCTGACCTGTTACTAGAAATAGCTGGTTTGAAAGCTAATACCAGAGCTTGGTAAAGCTCTTTTCTCAAAGCAGAATGCAGATTTATCATGCTTTTCCTTTGGGGTAGATGAAGTGCTGACATAACAATTCATTGTGAAAATCTGTATGTTCAAATCCAAAAGGACAAACTACTTCAGAACCACTTTGCTTTTTTAAAGGCAATTTTCAGAGCTCTTCTTACCCTGGAACTTTGTTCAAACTATGTCCTTCTTTAAGAGAGCACTATAAATAACTCTATCCTGTGACCTTCAATTCCCCCCCCCTTCCTGCATTTATCGCTTGTTATTAAAAGAGAAAAATATATTCTTTCTTACTTAAAGTTGTATACATCTACACTATATCTACCTTGTTATAATTTCTAATTAGCTGTCCAAGGTTGCTTTGCATATGACCTGTTTTTAGAAAACACACACAAAAAAATTCACTTGTCTCTTTGTTCCTTGGAGGAAGTGAGATTATTAAAAAAATTAACACACACACACACAACTTGAAAATGATTTCCTCTGACATTGCTAGTCCAGCATTCCACTACCCTACTCTAAAGTAACTGACTTCTACCTCTAGCTTCTCCTCCACAGTTTAATTACTATCTTGAATTCTCTTAACCCATTGTTATATATTCTCATAAAAATCTGGTCCTATACAGTTATTTTTCTACAAATAAATCACAAGGTTATATTCTTGTTTAGAAACATTTGCTAATGTAGCTATAGTCTCTTATTTATCTTGGCATTCAAAAGCCTCCTTTTTTTCCCTGCCTGAACCTCCTGAAAGGCAGTATTGCCCAGTTTGGGAGAGCTCAAGTTCTGGAGTCAGTTGTCTGCACCAAAGCACAACTCTTGCCGCTAACCTACCTGTGAGAATTTGTGCAAAGTATTCCATAGTCTGAGGCTTCAGTTTACTCATTTCCAAAAGAAAGATGATAATTTTATTTTTCCTGTAGAATTTTAAAAATAATTAAATGTATTAGTATAAGCAAAACACTTAAATGGTGCCTAGAACATAGAAAATGCTACTTATGTGTATAATTCTCCTTTAATACACTGTATAAATTCAGATCATACTGGTCTATCATCTCTAATTTTATTATACTCTATTTTCTATCAAGTTTGGGTATTTGTATAAATCTGACTCTATCACCTCCCATATGCTCCTTACATCTATACAGTGTTTAGCAGGTTTCTATGTATGCTCTGTACCACATACAATCAGGTGTGGTTTTAATGTAAATACCACAAATAAAGAAAACTAGAAAAGCATGATGGAAATACTGGGAAAACTACATCTGCCAATTATGAAATAGTGAGAATGGTAGATAATAAGAAGATAGTAACTAGTTACCGGTATAATGGTTTCCCATGGAACTTTATTTACTTTTTTGAAGAAGTTTTTGAAAATGTTATGTGTTAATTAACATGTTAAATAGTTGAAGAATATATAAATGCCAAAATGTATAAGAAAAATAAAATAAATGAAAGCTTTTCAGAAACTATATAAGAGACATTGAGAAAGGAAAATCTTTCATTTAATAAGATGGTTTCAAGGTTCATCCATGTTGTCACAAATAGCTGTATTTCATCTTTTGTTATCACTGAGTAGTATTCCATTGTATAAATGTACCAC
>PVKE010034463.1:0-17384 GCA_004027555.1 Craseonycteris thonglongyai
AACTACAATATCATATCAAATTGCCACCATAATAATAGATGACCTACCTCGCTTTTAGTTCATTTAAAATCGAATACATCAAAACACTGTGATCCTAGCTAACCGTCACGACCCGAGCAGTCCAGCAACCACAATCACAATGGCAACTTGGCGTCTCCCGGTTGGGTGGAGGAGAGTTTAAAGAGCGCAGCGGCTAAACAAGACGCGACATGTACAAAGGCGAAAGCTAGGGAAAAACTTATACATACGATATCGCAAGCATACCAACGAATATAATAAACCTGTGTAGATACTCAAACAATATTTTAAAATTCTAACAAATGTATAAAAATAAATTATAGTTTTACTTAGTGTTTTTAAAGAACGTCTGATGCAGTCAAATAATGGCGGGCGCACACAAATAATGGTGGGGTTGGAAATCCCTGCAATATAGAATAAGTGGAGAAGGATTTATAGTGGCTTTAAATTGAGATAGCCACCTGAGCTAGGGTAAGTTACCATTCTTGATCTGGTTATCATGTTATTGACACTACTTAAGAGCAGCACTGATAACATCCTAATGCTGATTTTTATCCCATTTTTAATTAACCCACTGAGCAATTGAAAAAAGCCATTCTCTTTTTGTTTATTTCTTTTCTATTTCTTGTGCTATCAACTTTATTTTTCTGTTGCCTGTCTTCTTCCTTCGAATGGTTCATACCTTTTTCCTATTAGCGAAGCAAATACATGGCAAATGTGGTAGCAGTTTAGTTATTTCCTATATGACCTATCACCCTTCGAAGATGAGGTTGAAACAAGGGGGTCCCTGTAGAAGAAACTGCCTGTATCAGGTATATAGATTTTTGTTTAACCAGAGGCATAGCATTTTAGTTGGCTCATTGCATGCCATCATAAAAACCAATCTCTCTTCGCCTATGCAACTCTCAAGGGCTCTATTTCAATGGTTCCCAGGGATATTCCATTGTTAAAAGAAGAGATACAAGCAGGAATCTCTTTGAGCATAAAATGTTTCTATTAATGCTTTTGCTCACTCCGAATGGGTCAATCCCGCTTAAATTCTGGGGGATTTTCTGTGCGATGAATTCTGTTGGAACTCAACTTGAACAGTCCACTCTATTCGATTATGTGGAGCATAAAATTGTTGGTCTCTCGATCATTTAACTAAATCTAAGATAGCAAAGACTGATCAAGCAGTTGCTTGCATTTTTAAGCAAAGTGCCATGCTCCTCTGAAATATTCATAAGCTTTCATGGTCACCTCTCTACTATGTTGCGTGCCTGTGAATATGGCTAGTGGCTAATAGAATCATAACTGAACACAATATTTTCTCAATTTTCACCAGGTCTATTGTACAGTAACAATTTTCTGTTGTCTCTATTTTACTTAGTATGACCGACTCTTCTTTCTCTTATGTTTTCCACAATTTTACTTACCCTAAAAATCAATTCAGAAGTAAACATGCAATAATCATTCTCATTCTTTTTCTCTCTGCCTTTTCTTATGAATTTATTTTGCCAATTCCATAGAAGTCAAAAATTTTTAATTAAACAAACAAGCAAACAACCTTCTGTCACAAAGGCTTTGCTGCTTTGTACTGAGAGTGGATCAGCAACCACCCTGGCATTAATATCTTCTCAGGTCTTTCTTTTCTTTGCCTCACCACAATGTGACCTTGACATACTGAATTGTAGGTCAGAAAGCCAATCTTCTTTATGACATCAATCTTTAATATCTACAAGTGATTAAGCAGAAGCAGTGGTCTTGGGTTCTGCTTGATAATCAAACTTACAAGGCATAGCCTTCACACAAAGCCAAGTTATTAGCTTTAACGAAGGATAAAGAACAGGGGAAAATAGCCTGGTGACAGCAGAGCAGTTATCTCTTGACTCCTAGGAACAGCTTCTGAATGTTCCAGAAACTTCACATTAATTAAGATTATGACTGAAATTTTATACTGGATTTAATAACATAGAGGCAATTCATTACTTTAACAAGAGTTATAGTGTCATGTTGTGATGAAAGGCAGATTAAAGTTGGTTAATGAAAAATAGGAAAGGCATTGTAGACCAAAACTATAGACAATACTTTCAATGATTCTTCAGATAAAGGACAACAGGGCAATGAGCAGAAACTTGAGGTCAAGTCAAGAACGGTTTTGAAATGAAAGACTTTTTTGATAGTAGTGAATCTTCTCTATTGGTTCTAAATATGCAGGAGGAAGGGAAGCATTTCTAGAATGGTATATTTGTGTAGGCAAAGAGAAATGAGTAATAAACTGCTGCAACACTAGGAATATTTCTACATTGTTCCTGTGCATCATTAAGCTACTTATCTCAGGCTTCAGAAATAAATACACATTAGCAACTTATTGTTTCATTGTGTGTATTATGGTTCCTTTTGAATATCTGTAAATGCAATTTCTTATTGAAGTGCTATAGGGTGAATTTTAACTCAGAAAAATAGGGATGTTTACGGTACTAATCACTTTCCCATTCCATTGTATTATGAAGTAAAGTTTTCTGAATTTTTAATTTCTCAGAAAAAGAACTCACAACCAGAAATGGAGTAAAGAATTCATACATAGTTAATATTTTCTAGACCTTTATTCAAGAAAAAATCAATGAGAACTCATACAACTATGGCACTCTAATCAATTATTTCTGCCTGAACTCTTAGAATACTCAGTGGAGTTCAGGGTGTGTTTAGTATTGATGTGATGAACACAGTCAGTTGACGAAGGTGGATGGTTTGCACATAGAGTAAATAGAGTAAATGCTGTTCCATGTTCTGGTTTGTGGTACCTACTATACTGGTTTTTTTTTTTAAGATTAATTTTATTGTTTTGACATAGAGAGAGAGAGATGAGAGATGAGAGAGAGAGAGAGAGAGAGAGAAGGGAGAGGGCCCAGAGCAGTTTCCATAGTTGTACGTCATGAGATTTCCACATAGTTTCATTCCACATGGTGGGCAAGGGAGAGGGGGGAGGTGGGGAGGGGCTTCAGCAGGCCAGGAACTGGGCTGGAGGCCTCCTTCATGGAAGACATGCCCCCACGAGCTGAACCAGGAGCCTACTACATGGGAAGCTCACCCTGGCACAAACTGAACTGGGGGCCTCCCACATGGGAAACACACCCCAGGTCAGCATATGGGTCCACATGGGTGGGAGCCTGGACTCAATCCTTGGACCCTAGGGCTGCAAGGCAAGTGCTTAACCTGCTAAGTCATCCCGGCTGCCCCTGATTATGTTGATAGAGTCTTATTTCTCTCACTTTTTCTTGCCCTTGCTGTTAATGCCATTAATATATATATATATATATATATATATATATATATATATATATATATATATTTTTTTTTTAAAGATTTATTTTATTGATTTTTGACAGAGAGAAACAAAGACAGAGAGAGATAGAGAGAAGGGGGAGGGCCCAGAGTAATCGCCACAGTCGACATTAGTTTTCCATATAGTTTCACTCCACAGGTGGGCACAGGGCTGCGCAGGGCAGGAACTGTGCCTGGAGCCTCTCACATAGGTCCCGACAAGAACTGAACTGGGGGCACACCCCAGTTCAGCATGTGAGTCCGCATGGGCCGGGGACAGAATTTGATCCTCGGTCCCCGGGGCTTCAAAGTGAGCGCTTAACCCACTGAGCCATCCCAGCTTTCCCCATTAATATATTTTTAGGAGCCAAGTATGTAGAAATAACCAGAGAGATATAGCCTGCATCATTCATTAGGAATATTATTAGTTAAAAATTTGCTTGATGAGTACAGGGCCAACCAGAAAAGAAACAACATGGAAGCCACTTTCCCTTTTCCATTACTTACCAGCAGTCTTGTTCTTGCCCCAATCAGATTTCTTTAATCCTGAAGATACTTAAACATAGTCTTATTTCTTATGTTGAACACTTATATATAGCCTCTTTTGTTTTGGTTCCCTTCTAACATATGAATCAATAAATGACTGAGAATTACATTGATATTAGATAAGAACATCAACAATCTGGCCACACTGACTAGCATCTAGTATTTAAAAGGAGATATTTGTTCCAGCATTATTTTCTTTTACTTTCCCATCACCTAGCATAGATTTTTTAAAGATTTATTTTATTGTTTTTGACACAGAGAGAGACAGAGAAAGAGAGAGACAGGGAGAAGGGGGAGGGCCCAGAGCAGTCTCCATAGTTGTATTTTGTTCCATACAAGTGGGCGGGGGCTGGGTGGGTCAGGAGCTGGGCTGGGGGCCTTCCTCATGGGAGGCACACCCCCTTGAGCCAGGGGTTGAACCCAGGGGCAGGAACTAAACTGGGGGCTTCCCATATGGGAAGCACTCCCCAGTTCACCATGTAGGTCTACATGGGCCAGGGCCGGGATTTGATCTTTAGTCCCCAGGGCTGCAAAGTGAGCACTTAACCTGCTGAGCCATCCTGGCTTCCCCAAATAGCATAGATTTGATTACAGATGACTGCAGCAGACTGCATCAGATCCAATTTGAAACACAACTTTCAAGCAACTTTAAATTACTCAACATTGTCATATGATAACCTTACCAGTGATTTAAGAAACATAATTTCCAACATGTTGTTTTTTATCATAACATTGGCAAGATCTCTAATCTAATTCTAATATCTAATTATCATTTTTTCAAGATTTAAAATCTTGTTTTTCTAAAGAAAAAAAATTAGTTTGAAATATATCTGTCAAAATAAAATTCTGTTAAAATGGATGTTCTATAATTTATATTATCAGTATGATTTTGTCATTTCTTTTTCAGTTAGCTCATTTTACAGACAATACCAGGAGGCCCAGACAAGCTAATTAATCTCAGGTCACATAGGTTAGGTAGCTTGCTGTCACATTAGTGTTTCTACACCTCTACCAGGAAAAGACAGAATGACAAAAAATACCATGGAACATGAGGTCTTCTAGATAACCCTACTGTCATTTTTCAAATTGCTTCTTAATATCTTCTTTAGAGCTATAGCAAAATGCCAATAAAGGCTGAGGTAAGGGATAGAATAACTATTGTTCAAAAGGCAAAGGAAAACAGATCACGTGCTCTCTGGTGTTGAAAAGAGGGAGAAAAAAGGGCCACTGATTATATCTACTTTTTTTTTTAAGATTTGTTCCATTGTTTTTGACAGAGACATAGAGAGACAGAGAGAAGGGGAAGGGCCCAGAGCAGTCTCTGTAGCTGTACATCATCAGTTTTTGACGTGGTTTTGTTCCACACAGGTGGGCAGGGTCCACGCAGAGCAGGAACTGGGCTGGGGATCTTCTGTATGGGAGGCAGGCCCCAGTTCAGCATACGGGTCTGCATGAGTGTGGACAGGATTTGATCCTTGGGTCCCTGGGGCTGCAAAGTGAGCTTTTAACCCATTGAGCCATTCTGGTTTCCCCTGATTATATCTATTATTTGTAGACAGTTTCTCTCTTTTCTGAACTGCAGACTTCTGGAATATCAGTGTGACATTGGCTTTGCCTACATTAGGCTACTAGTGTGATGAAAGAATTTAATGGTATGGAGGTTCTTAGCTTACCACTGAAGTGGTAACAATCACTACCTTGCTACCGTATAAGCAAAAAAAAAAAAAAAAAGAAAAAGAAAAGAAAAAGTCCTGGAGTGTTAACTTTTACTGGTGATGATTGACATTCACTTTACCCTGGCAATATTTAAACATTTCTTAGAAATCAAAACATAAGACTGGACATTGAATGTCTGCTTGATTTATTTACATATTTGTTTGTAAAGCATATAGAAATATTCAAACCTACATCTTTGGAGAAACCATTGATTTTGAGGTGGGTGCTCAAATGCTCAGAACACACTTATTACAAGCATCAAACAGAAGCCTGAATAATTTCCACTTGTACTGTCCTTATAATTTGTGTAAAGGTGTAAGATATAAGTGTGAAATTTTTAGCATTGTACATAGGCAGAGGATTCAATGCTGGTCTACAGAAAAGAATAAAATTCTTTTGTCTGACTTCCTCAAATCCTTCCTATACCTAACAATGTAATAATTTTATATTTCATAATTAATACAAATCACAAATACTATTATACCTTAGTACAGGGATGGGCAATTGTTTTGGCTCAGGTGCTGCTTTGTGGAGACAAAGGTTAGCGGAGGGCCACACCTTTTAAAATGATTGCATTTATTAGTTAACTTTGCATTTCAGAAAAGATATAAATTGTATCATAAAAATCTGATGTCTTGGCGGGCCGCAAAAAAACCTGTATCGGGCCACAGTTTGCCCACCCCTGCCTTAGTAAAATGTTTAAATTTCTGCAGATTAAGATTAAATGTATTCATTTTAAAACTAAAACTTAATGAGAAAAAAAGAAAAAGATGAGTGCAATCTAGCTATACTCCATTGCTAACTCATGGCATCTCATCCCACTTATAAAGATTTATTTATCTCTAGAGCAGCAGCCACTACCTAATACTTTATATGATAATTTCTCTATTGTCCCTCTTTCTTTCAGAGAATATAGGTGCCTAAATGGAAAAATCTTTTTGTTCACTGTCTTATCTTTAGTAAAACTATCATGTAATATGTCCTCAATAACACCAGTTAAGTCAATTAATAAAAGCATAAAAGGTTATTAATGGGTATCACAAAATGGTAAAGAAAAGCAATGAATAATGAAGACTAGGATTCATTAAGAGAAGGAGGGTCTATGGTGATTTTGCTTTACACCTTAGGGTTCTTTCAGTTTGGTAGAGAACCTGGCTGTATACATAACACTCTCTCTCTCCCCCATGCCACTCTCTGTGTGTATTTCAAGATTCAAAAAATCTCAAAATGTTTATATTGTAAAAAAATAAATACGCTTTTAAGGTGAGGAAAAGGAAGAGATATAAACACAAATAACGTAAGAAAAGAAAAAATAGCCTCCACTCAAATCTATTTTCTGCCCAATTCTTTTGTTGTTAAATACTATGTTCTACTATAGTGCTGATTTGAAAATGGCAGCATGAAAGGCAGTCCTGAAAAACTCCCCTGGAAGTTACAATAGAACAACTGTAATTCAAGAAAGGATTCCCTAAGCAACACACTAACATAACTAAGAGACACATTGATCACACTGAAGTACCTGCAGGTGGGCACAGAGGGGCAAACAGTGGAGGAAATGGGGAGTGCAGAGGCAGGGGCCTGGTTACTGCTTGGAACTCTGCAGTCACCCAAGAGAGGAGGAAGGAGATGAACATTGCGAATCTCACTCAGTATGTGGGACAGAAAGAAGGAGGTGCAGAGGCAGAGGCCCCCGGACGCTGCTACCAGACCTCACTCTGGCCCCAGGAGATGAAGAGGGAGCTGTTGAGTTGCCACAGCCTGAATTCACTCCAGTTTGTGAGAGGAGAGTGAGAGACAGGGGCAGTGAGAAGCTGTAGCCCAACCTCACTCTGGTCCGAGAGAGAAGAGAAAAGGCTGTAGGTTAGGGTGACCAGACGTCCCGCTTTTGGAGGGACAGTCCCAATTTTTAACAATTTGTTCCGCGTCCCGCGGCGTTTTAAGAAAGTCCCGATTTTTGGAAAGAATGCACGACAAGCTAGGGAACGGCGGGAGATAGACCAATTTTTTAATCAAGAACCCCCTCGGCCCCGGTCAATGGTGTCCCGCTTTACCAATGTTAAAATCTGGTCACCTTACTGTAGGTGTGCTTCTTGGCCCTGAGCATTCGTGCCTGAGGGATCAGCGTACAAGATGATAGATTCCAACACTCAGGGCAGAGACATTAGGGCAAAGACAAACTACAAAAGAACATAATCCAATACTGTCCTCTCTGCCCTCAGCTTATTATTTTTTAGTCTTTGTCCTCTTTGCTTTTGCAGTTGTTTAGAATTCTATTGTTATATACCCTAGCTCAGGATGTATTTCCTCAGCTGTATTGAATCTACTATTAAACTCAAGTGGTTTTTTTTTTATCTTTAGTATGTCTTTTTGGTCCTGAGGATTTCTATCTCTGTTAATATTGCCCAACTGTTCTTGCACACTTTCCACGTTGACCATTATCGTCTATAGCATTTTAATCATAGTTGTTTTAGATTTCTGGCCTGGTAATTTCAACATCCTTGTGATATCTGATTCTGATGTTTTCTTTGTTTTCAAATTTTATTTTATTATTTTACTTTATTTTAATGTAGTTTAGTTTTGCCTCCTGATATATCTTGTAATTTATTCTTGATAGCTAAACATAATATTCCAGGCATAAAAAAGTAGCTATAAATAAATCTTTACTAATGTAGTGGTGAGGTGTAAAGTGAGGGGGAAGCAGTCGTATAATACTATACTTAGGTCTCAATATTCTAGTGAGTCTATGACTCTTAATGGTTAACTTTACAAATGTTTTTCAGTTTTGGTCCTCCCTTAGGTGGAACAGGATGGTTAGAGCTGATAGGACCTGGGTGTTTCCCTTCTCCCAAGGCCATGGCTCTAATAATACCCCTGCAGGTTATGTTCTGGTTAACTAGTTTCTCCTGAGGGCTGGCCTTATTAAGAACACAGTGTTTGGGTTTATTTTAAAATGATTCCTTTTTATCTTTCATTGCTGAAAGTGTGAGGAGATTTTCCTCTGACATTTATTGTGGGGGTATGATTGAGCTACAGAAGGTAAATCTCAAAATATTGTGGGGCCTTCCTGCGACTGGGCCTTTCTTGAGTTTTTAACTCTGAGTTGCTTGCAATGAGCTTCCAAAGATTCGTAAATGACAGTTCAGGCTTTGTTACCCCAGCGTTGCTTCCTCCTGGAGTTTCTACTTGTTACTCTCTGTATTGGCTCATCCATCTCTCCAATATTGCATGCAATGGTTTTCCCTGTGCCTTTACCTCTCTTAGAAACCCGAGAAGTTAGTGATTTTTCATTCTGTTCACCTTTTTGCTTATTGTCCGGACAGAGTGGTGACTACTAAGCTCCTTATAAGCACCACCAGAAACTGGAAGTGTTTTCTTGCAGATTTTCACTTGCCTAACAGCAGCTGCCTTAGCTCCAACCCTCTGTTCCTGAGGACCTTGGACACCATAGTTCAACCAGCTTACAGCTTGCAGATTGTATCAGAAGTTAGTGCCAAAAAAATCAGGTTCTTCAGCAATGCCAGCTTCTAGAAGTAGACATCTCAGAGATTATGATGTGGTGTCTATTTCTACTGTCCATACTCTGCAGAATCTGTACCCACTGAGAAGAGCAGCAGCCTTTCTTTGACCATCTCTGGTCTGTGTGTTTGGGCATTGTTCCCGACTATGTGAATTCCAAGTCTTGTTTCTGGCTTACCTAGGGATTCTTTATGCTATTTAATATGCTTTTAACATGCTATTTGCTGCTAATGTCCTTGATTGACACTTCAGATTTTTATTCTATATGTTTTTTTTTTCCTCTTAAACTTATAAGGAAGCAATCAGAAAGAAAAAAATGCAGAATATAAAATTTTCAAATTCATTCATTGTCACGAGTGGAGATTTGCAACTTTATAACAACAACAACAAAATGATTACTTCCCCTGTGAACAGTAGTACACAATTATTCTATTCATTCATCATTCTGCAACTACAGTCACTCATAGTCCTCAGAAAATGCACATGCTCAAGCTAAGAGTTTCTAAGGAATCATTTTCTAGCATGTAGTTTATGCCTTAACATTTTTGCATTCAAAAAATCAAGTTAAATGCATGCATAGTTTTCAAAAATTCTCTGTGATATACCATTATATTCATATTCATGTTCTTTGATTGCCTACTGTTGATATCTAACTTATAACAACTTTAGCTTGAAAAAGACCAGTGTTCCAACAACTGAAAGTAATATATTCAAATAACATTACCATCAAGTGTGCTGTCTATGATATTAATATTTATTGTTTATATAAAATAAAGAATTGAGAGAGTTCCAAAATTACACAAGGAATATATCTGATCTCTTTAAGTCCTCTCAATTTTCATAAAGTCACATACCAGTCTCTGGAGTTGCTTCTCTGGGGCCTCATATATACTTCTGTGTCCTTTTGAATTATGCTGCTGTAAGTAGTTTATGTTTCTATGCGTTGTGTTTCATATGTTAAACTAGGCATCTATTGTACACACTTCTACCCTCTATTAAAAAAAAAGTCACATACTTATAGGTGATCCATTTTACAGTATCATTTCACATTATTTTCCGTGACTACTACTGACTAACATAGGTTTATTCCACTTTCAGAACAGCTTTTTTTTTTTTTTCTTTTACCTTTCACTTAGAAAAATAGCTTCTGGAAGAAAGGGACTCGAGGCAGTAAATGGCTTATAAACTAAACATGAGTTAAATTTGAACTGGACCTCTAATTTTCTAGAATCAGATTCTTTTTAATACCCCAAGGAAATCCAATTAACTCAACCTTCAGAATCCAATTATATTCATTGTTCCAAATTAAAACTCATTTATATCCTTTCATTTATTAAACATTTGCTGAATTCCTATAATTAAATGTCTTCACAAATTCAAAGAAACATGAGAAACATAAACATCAAATTTATACAACTCACAATTTTTCCAGTATGTTTTTATTGGCTTATTGACTCTTCTTTTTGAGTACACTACCACTGATGGGAGCAGATATCATTCTAAATAACATTTCAGACTGTTCTACCTCCCAAATTCTCTATTAAAGTTTATCACAGCTTTTTCTATAAAGAATTGAAATAGTACCTCTATCGAAAATATGGGTGTTTAGATGGTATATTTAGCATATGAGAGCTGGAAGTAAATGTGAAGTCCAAGCCAGTCATCTTTTATAAGAAAAGATGAAACAATACAAACACAGTTATTTTTTTTTTTTAATATCCAAGTACAGTAACAGTTATTGATAGTAGACTAGGACACAGACTTGTAGGCTTTACTACAATAATCTCACTATGTAAACTACTACTATAGTCACTCATGTCACCTCTGTTACACTTGCTACTACTTGCTACAACCATCAACATTGTAATTTATAACTGTGTCTTAAATTAAAAAAAAAATTAATGTAGTTTTAGTTTCTTCTAAGTGTTCCAGGTCACCATATTTTATCATTATGGTATATATCAGGTTACTTTTTGTTATAGTAATATACTTTGTGGACAAAAGCAGGCAGTTAAGTTTAGAAGCCGGATGTCAGAAAAATATTTAATATTATATAAGAAGAATTTTGATAAGGCTTAAGAAATGCTGAAAGGTCAATACATCACTAAAGATAATAACAAAGATAGGTAATTTTTATTTTTGATAGGTTAGTTTTCCTAAGCTATCACAAAGTTTTAAAAAACTTCATAATTCTTGAATGAATGATATCTATCATTCTTGATATTCTAAATATTCTACTTTTACTTTCTAATTTTTTCTTTCCTTTTATAGCTCTGTACTCTGTGGATGTGACTGTTCCCATTTCCAGTTACCAATGTGGTTGGCATTTCCAAAGTGAGAGAGAAGAAATTGAATATTAGTTGACAAGACATGTATTTCAGTAGAAAAATGCATAATTTTTAGAAGTTAATAGAACTGAATTTTGGACCTGATTACACAAAAATCTTAATAGTAGTAAAAACAACTTTGTGTCTCAATGTGATCATCTTTCTTCTTTTTTTTTTTTTTTAATTATACCAGCTCTAACTCACAGTTTTACCTTAAGGGTAATTTGAAGTCACAACAGCCACAACCACAACAGCTTTTTATTAACCACTTATGATTCTGTGGCAAAGTTAAACACCATACTTTCAAGAAAAGGCAGGACATACAGCCCCCAGTATCCAAAAGGTAAATTAAACAAACAAGCCTAGATCTTATATAATAAAATGGAGAACAATGCACTGACATAGAAAGCAGAAGAAATTTGAATTAAGCTTTGGCTTTGCGATGGTTAACTGGGTAATTTTTTTTTTTTTGACAGAGTGGGAGAGTGAGAGACAGAGAGAGAGAGAGAGAGAGAGAGAGAGAGAGAGAGAGAGAGAGAGAGAGAGAACTGAACTGGGGGAGCTCCCAGTTCAGCATATGGGTCCGCACAGGCCGGGGCTGGGATTCGATCCTCGGTCCCTGGCGCTGCAAAGTGAGTGCCTAACCCCCTGAGCCATCCCGGCTTCTCCTAACTGGGTAATTAAAAAAAATACATTTCATATCCCTGACTGTTAGTCCCTTTATTTTGAAAACAAGAATATTAATTGACATTAAAATTTGTCTTATGCTCCTATTGGATTGAAGAAATTATGAATCAGTGCTAAGTTATATGTGAAAGGAACAAAAGATCTTGAAGGACTTCATGAAGTCTTTTGAAACCTCTCTGCTTTGTGTTCCAAGCTAAAGCAAGGCGGGAAAAAGCATAATAAGGTATTATTAAAACAAATATATTTTTTGTGTTAAGACTATATACACGTAATTTTTAACTCTATGTATAATAAGAGTTACAGGTATAAGGAATTTTAATATTTTTGTTCATTTCAGAACAAAGTAGGCTTATGTTAGTCGGAAATTAAGAAGTGATAAAAGATAACTTTTAAGAAAAAATAGAATATAAATGCTGAAAATGAAAAACAACTTTGTGTGGCTTTGAGATAAAATAGACTATAGAGAATGTGCTTTAAAATGGTTTATAAGAAATTCTAAAATTTTTTTGCAGTGTCCCTTTAAGTGCATGCCACAAATAAAAGGTGCTATCACTTAAAAATATCGATGTTAACATTACTAAACTTTAGACACTTAAGGACATTTCAAATGACAGAGCAGTAACCAAGAAACAGATATTCAACAAATTAATATATAATCAAATGAATCTTATAATAGGAGTAAAATTGATGGAAGGGGCTATGAATAGCTCAGAAAATGTTAATAGATTTTTAGGATAACTCCAATTATGTGATTACAAAGGGACCAATAAAGTCTTTTAGATGAGTTTTGAATATACTCTTCTGCTTTAAAAAATTTTCTATGGTACCCAAGAAATATACCTATGCTAATCTTTTAAAAGTGACAGGATTAGGACTTACCCTAAATTGCTGATCTTTAACCAACTTTCTAGGAAATAATGAGAGTTCTCTGAAATTTTTCAGTAAGTATTGATTACACCAGCTGTCTTTTATCTCTTCTCCCCATCTATGTCTTAAAACAGGTTTCATTGTTTCTGTCATTTTTAATTTGTGTGTGTGTGTGTGAATTGTGTACCCTAGAGCTGCATATTAAAAGTAAAATTACAAAGATGCAGTATATTAAAATGACCATGTTATTTTTAATAGTGTATTCTTCCTTTTCCTACTACCCTGTAATAAAAACATGTATTATAGATCATTAAATATAAAACAGATTTATTTAAACTTCAAACCCCAATGCTATCCTTCTACAGAATTAAAAAAAAAAGGAAAGCCTAGAAAGTCAAATTTCTTATCTATTTTTTAAATAAAAAATCTAATTGACATATTTAGAATATTCTAGGTAACAACAGCAGAATACACATTCTTCTCAAGAACAAATGAAACATTCCCTGAGATATGCTATACTATAAAAAAATAAAAACAAACAAACAAAAAACCAGCAATATGTCTAAAATGATAGACATCAAATAAAATATGTTTAGGAACAAGTTAGTTTGAACAAGAAGTAAATAATGAAAATGAAGTGGGATAATCCCTATATAAAGAAGGTGCCAAAAAATGTACACACATTTTAAGGAAAAAAAAGTTTTAAAACTGTAATGCTATATGAGGTTTGACAATTGAGTTCGTGAACTTGTCCTAGAAAAAGTGCTATATACCTCACTGCTGAAGATCACTTCAGTCACATTCAAAGTATTTTCTTTGGGAAGCTATGCACTGATGTCAGTGCTTAGTCCCCTGTTCTAAGCAATTTTGGAATTCTTTTTCGAAATGGCCATCATTGCTGCTGTCATATTACACTTGATGTCCTGAATGTCATCAAAATGTCTTCCTTTCAATACTTTCTTTCTTTTTAGGTAAATAAAAGAGTCATTTGATATCAAATCAGGTGAATAGGGAGGATGTTAAGATACAGTTATTTGTTTACCGACTAAAAACTCCAACACAGACGTGCTGTGTGAGGTGGTGCATTGTCGTGATACAGGAGCTATGAGTTGGTGAAAAGTTTGGGTTATTTCTGTCTAACTGTTACATGCAGCCTTTTTAGCACTTCCAAATGATCAACTTCGTTGATGTTGTCTAGTTAGTACAAATTCATAATGAACACCACCTCTGATATCAAAAAAGGTGAGCAATATCATTTTAACTCTTGATTTGGACTGATGAAACTTTTTTGGTTGTGGAGAATTGGCTGATTTGCATTATGCACTTTGATGCTTTGTTTCGGGATCATATTGGTACACCCATGTTGTATCCCCAGTGATAACATGACTCAAAACCTCATTTTGCCTTTTCAAAAGGTCTTGATGAACTTTGATTCTCCTATAATTTTGTTCATCAATGAGCTCCTTCTGGACCATTATTGTATGCATCTTTCTTATGTTAAGATTTTCCGGTTTCTCTCTTGATATTTACTTGGTCTACTAGCTTCTCAAAGTCAATCAATAATTTTGACCACAATTTGATGAATTTTTTCAGTGTTTTTATTAGTTTGCTTCTTACGGGCCACACTGTCCTTTCTTGATCAGTGACACTTTCTCTTCCCTCAGAAAAAAGTTTCATCCATTTGTACACTGCTATTTTCTTCATGGCATTATCCTCATAAACTTGGACTAACACATCCTTAATTTCACTTCCACTCTTGCCAAGTTGAAAATAAATTTAATGCTTGTTTGTTATTCTAATTTAAGGTCCTACAATCTCACCATGGCACACAAAACACACAACAATAATGAATCCCACTCACCAAGACACTGTCACATGTCGACATAAACACAGCTGTGTCGACTCTGATATACCATGGTTATGACACCTTACAGAGTTCTTCATACATGGCTGCCAACGTAAGCACATGGTGGCAAATTCATAAACTTAATTGTCAGACCTTGTATACCAACAACAACAGATGAATACAAGTCATATTTGACTTCTATAATTACAAGAGTTGCTCAAAATGGTTACCATCAATGTCCAGGCACTTCTGAGTATGAGGAGCTACTTACTTGAGCAACGTTAACCTATGTGTTCACTTATATTGCACATCCCCACGTGTGCTGTTTCAAGTTACCATGTGTCTCAAACTTACCATGAATGTGTGCAATTGTTAAGTGTATTGGAGGTTCTGTTGCATACTCACTCCTCCATTGTACTTCCACACATTCTCAAATTTCAAATACCACTTCAAAATGGTCTTGTGCTCCTCAAATGACAACCGTGTTTCTGCCATTTTCTTTCACTGTCCTGCTTGTTGCACGGTGATGCTAGCACTCATTTGATTAATGCCATCTTTTAAGTGAATGTCATACTGTACATACTTACTGTAATTCAATTCAACTTTAAAGAGTAATACATAGATAACATCACTTAAAGGGTGTATAAATTGTACCCTTGCTTTTTAGTATTTAACTAGCACACCTCTAAATAGCACTTACGGCTTAAAAAAGATCTTTAAAGAAAATTAAGGATGAATGAGGATAGTGTCCCTTTTCATAGATTGGAAGACTTACAGTTATAAAGATTTCAATGTTTCCAAGTTTGATCTATAATTCTATACAACCTCAATCTATTTTCCAGCAGGCAATTCTATAAACATTAATAAACCGATACTAATATTTATATCAAAAGCCAAATGATGAATAGGCAGCGTAATATTAAAGAAGAAAGTTAGAGGACTTACAGGATGTGATTTCAACAGTTATAAGGCTATAGTAATTAAATAGTGTGGTAATAATAAAGAATGGACACATAGATCAACATAACTGGCACTACTCAACTCAAGATTTCCTATACAGCCACAGTAAACAACACAGTGTGGTATTGTAAAAAGATAAACATATAGATAAATGGAACAAAAAAGAGCTAAATAAAATTAAATTTTCTTGTTAAAAGTACTTTTTGTTTTTAAGTTACAGTTGACATAGAATATTATAATACTTACAGGTACTCATATATAGCATAGTGATGAGACATTTATATAACTCACCTCAATAAAGCTAGCACTCATTTAATACCATACACAGTTCTTAAAATATTGACTATATACCTTATGCTATAATTTAAATTCCCATGTCTATTTTGTAACTATAAATCTGTACATCTTAATCCCTTTCCCATCTTCACCAAACTCCACTCCCACCTCCGACTTCCATCTGGAACCAACAAAATGTTTTCTGTATGTATGAGTTTGTTTCTCTTTTGTTCATTCATTTATTCTATTATCTAAACTCCATATATCTTTTATATGTAAAATCATATGACATTTTTCCTTTTGTCTGACTTACTCCACTCAGCACAATATCCTCAAGGTAAGGGGTGGCCAACTTTTCTGTATATAAGATCTACTTTTTATCTTAAAAGTGTGTCGCGATCGACTTGCTGTCATAGGCGTAGTCTAAGGGGGAAGAAGGGGTGTGAAATGTATACTATGTTTATACACTGTGTTTCAGTATAAGGTGCATTACAGCAAGGTATGGGTAGATAAGTAAAATATATGTTGAAAACTATTTTTTATTTTTTAAATCACTTATTAAGTTTTTCGAGATATAGGCTCATGAAGAAAATAAATTTCCAGACCCAAATTTTGATAGCAGCATTCTGTACATGCGGTACCTAAAAAATTTGATTACCGTATTTTCTGGCGTATAAGATGACCGGGCGTATAAGACCACCCCCTAATTTTACAGTTAAAACATAAGTTTAGGCCTATATTCGCTGTATAAGAGTACCCCCCACTTCCAAGGCAACACCAGTTCTTTTTTTAATTAAATTTTTAATGAATGACATTTTTCGAACATACCGTAATATACCGTACATTGATACGATAAATGGAAGGTCTCTTCACAAATGGCAATGCCATGAACTTGACCGAGAAACAGGAAATCCAAAAGAGAACATTAACAATGATGACATCATCTGGAAAGAAAATTACATGAAGAACTTGCAGAAAACGCTTGTTTGTGACTGACTGGGATGATAAGAGGTTTTTCTAGGCAGAGGAGCATTGTGAGCTTAAAATCCTTCAAAATCCTCATCATGTTCTTCTTCTGACATCATAAGTTCATCAATGACCTCTTGTGGTACATTTGTAAGAAAGTCATCATATGGATCAAATTCCGAATCAGATGGTGTGGCTTCAGCTTCGGCTTCCCCTTCATCTTGCCACAAGAAGTCATCCTCCATACCGTCCAAAGAATTTGATATACCACACTTCTTGAAAGACCTGATTACTGTTTCTTCAGTAATATCATTCCAGGCTTTTATGACAAAGTTACACAAAACATCCAACTGTGG
>PVKE010034464.1:0-17383 GCA_004027555.1 Craseonycteris thonglongyai
ATATTTCAAAACATTATCCTAGTACATTTGCTTCCTGATTCCAACCACCCGGTCCAGAATCAAGCCTGCATTTCTTCCACCCAGCAGTATGCTTTGAAATGCCAGCAGGAGAATCTCTCCTTTCAGTAAGGGTCCAGCCTCTCTTTAAGAGCTTTCACTTCATTGAGGCAGACCCACCTGGGATAATGTCCCTTAGGATTAACTCAAAATCAACTAATTTGGGACCTTAATTACATCTGCAAAACTCCTTTACCTTTGCCATATTCATAAAACCCTGCTACACTGGTGGGGGGAATTATGCAGAACATGAAAACATGAAAGAGAAAGAGCGAGAGAGAAAGAGAGAGAGAGAGAGAGAGAGAGAGAGAGAGAATGAATTGGAAAATTGGAGACCATCTTAAGATTTCTTCCTATTAAACCCATATGCATGTTTTTCTAGACCAGGTTCTAGTCTAAGCACTTTTATAAACACTACATTGTTGTGAAGATGAACAACTATTAAAAAAAAATTATATCACATATCTGAGGTCATCATTACTAATGGCTGTCAGCCTTTAAATTTAATAGCTATGGTGTTCTACCTTATTTCCAGGGTCAAGAGTTCCTTTTTAGCCATTTAAGGGGTGTTGTGAAACCAGGAAAACATCAAGTCCTAGAACAGATCCATAAGCCTCTGTTTAAATGTAAAAGGCCACGCAGTGATTGGGTTAAGGGCTCTGGCCAATGAATGAAGAAGAGCCAAAGGAAGCATTATTGAGCTCATATGCACAAGACATTACACTATGTTCTTTTACAAGACTCAATTCTATATTTATAATAACTTTGCCACTAGGTATTAGTATCCCCATTTTGCAGGATGAAGAAACTAAGGCTCAAAATTCTCACATACCTGAAGCTACAGAGTCAATGTAGGTCTGAGATGGATCTCATTCAGAGCCAACAAAGCACCTTTACAACATCCTGCAGCTGATGCAGGTAGATAGTAGTGAGTTTCATGGTGCACAGATTTGTCAGTTATAAATATCTTCAGTTCTCTGAGCCTTCTCTCTTTTCTGGACTGGGATGCAAGTAAATTGGTGTTTTGAGACTCAATTTTCAACATGGTGGTGGTGGATGTGTTTCCTCTTTCACCAACAAAGACCCTGCTGGTGCAGAGAATTCAGCTCCATTCTGAGTCCATCTACTTGGAAGTAGTATCAGAGATTCTACAGGTTAAGGTTACAGTCCTACCAGACACCCCTCTCCCCTTTCCCCCAGGCACCAACTGCAAGCCCAGATTGTTACCTGTGCTTCAACTGGCAATAAATCAGAGGTTTCCACAAACTCTTCCTTGGGTTTGATTAATTTGTTAGAATAGCTCACAGAACTCAGAGAAACATTATACTTGCTAGATCATCAGTTTGTTATGAAAGGATATTACTCAGGAACAGCCAGATGGAAGAGATGTATGGGGTAAAGTGTGTAGGAAGGGGCATAGCGCTTCCATGCTTTCTCCAGATGCACAATTCCCAGCACCTCCCTGTATTCACCAACACAGAAGCCCTTGAACCCAGTCCTCTAGGTGTTTATGGAGCATGATTGATAAAATCATTGGCTATTGGCTATTGAGCTCAATCTCTAGCCTCTCTCCCCTCTGTGGAGGTTAGAGAACTAAAAGTGCCAAGCCTCTCTAATCACAGAGTTGTCTCCACTGGCAACCAGCCCACATCCTTAGGTGCGTTCCAAATATCACCTCATTTACATAACAAAAGACTCCTTTATCACTCTCAACACTTAGGACATTTCAAGGGTATTGGGAGCTGAGAGCCAGAACTATGGGCACAGACCAAATACATCTGAGAAATATATATTTGGTGAATAAGATGGTCATTTTGTAAATCACAGTGTTGCAGAATGTCATCCAAGGAAGGACAGAGACTGGATTACATTGATCTGTGGGACCCTCTGCCACGTCAGTGTTCAGCCTCACCTCGCAAAGCTGAAGCAGGGTGGCAGCTCCAAGGTGAGTCGTGCTTCTCACTGGTTGAAAGAATTAGCCCATGTGCTCCCCTCAACTCTAGGAACATCAGCAGCCACATCCTTAACTATAAAGATCTCTCTCCAAACCCATCTTCCACTCAGAGCCCAGAACAATGCCAGAGGCTTCCATGGAGCCACTCTGTCCCTCTTTATTAAAGAGACACGAACGTTCCCCTTCTGCACATCGTTCTTTTGGAAAATGCCCTGATGGCTTTAGGACTTCGGCTTCTCTATGGAGCAGTGGGAAAATGAGGAGGGGAGAAAATCAATAGCGGGCAATGGAGGGTGCAGGAGAAAGCTGTGTGCCCTGTGTCCCCTGCCTCAGCCCTAGTCAGAGATAAGTCTTCAGATTTCAATGTGTGCTGCCCAAGACCTGGAGGGCATCAAGAGTGGAGCTGACCAGACCCAGGGAAACTACTGGGAAAGGTCACAACCACAGATTGATTTGCTCAAGACCTCCAGACTGCTGGAGAGAGGGTGGAAATCAGGCTGGGGTGGTGAGAGTCTTTGGAACTAAATGTGTTGCTTAGTGCTGTGTCCCTCCCTCCAGAACTGACACTCAGAATGGAGTAGAATGTTAAGAAGAAACCGTGTCCTAGAGGTAGAAGTGATAGGGTGACAGGTCAGAAAGAGGAGAGGAGGGGATATGAATCATTATGACCAAGTCAGTCTGTTCAAACTCAGAGAGCTAGGAGGTCTTTTAATAAAGAAGCCGGTGGTAACCACTGCAATATTTAAGTACAGCCCTTCTCACTTAATGGCCAACCTGTTTAACAACCAATTGGACTTATGGCCAGATCTCCAGCACAGGGAATCCCCTTTTGCAGTCTGTGTGAGTCTTGGGAATCCCTCTTCTCAGTCTTTGTCTCATTCCTACAGTCAGTTAGTATTCACTACACAAATTAGCAATCACACAAAACTACATATTTTGTTTATAAGTGTAGTGTCATGTGATATCTATTGAAAAATACAGGAGAGACATCATCAAGATGCTGGTGTGAGAGGAGTTCTGGCAATCTCACCTAGAAAGAATAACAAATTGAACAACTAAAATCCAACAAGAGAATCTCTAAGCAACACATGTCTTTGGCTAAGAGACCTACTAATCACAAGAAAATACCTAAAGCCAGAGAAAGAGAGGCAAGCAAGAAAGAAGGAAAGGGGAGCAGTAGAGAGACACGCCACAGAGCGCAACCCAAGACCTACCTGGTGACTGACCCAGAGATTGATCCAGAGACTGGCAGAAGATAGACTGAGGTGGGCGTGTGGGAATTCTGGTTGAGGTACAGAGGGGCGATTCTGAGCAGGTTGGAGGCCTAGAGTTGACGAAAGCAAAGGCGTGGTCAGCCAGAATGTGGGGCATGGCAGAAGCTAGTGAGGCTGGCTATGGCATGAGGCCGCAGCAGGAGCACAGGGATAGCAGCCACCGTGTGGCGTAGGCAGCCATAGTGCAGCACAGGAGGCCACAGCGTAGTGCTGTGGCAGTCAGAAATCACGCAAGTGACCAAAAAGTGGTTCCAGCTCCCAAAGCACGGCTGGGATGGCTGGAATGTGAGGCCTATGAAGTGGAAGGCCTCAACCAGAGCAGGAAGCAGGCAGCCAAATTGCGTTCCAGTAGCTGGAGTACAGGCAGCAAGAGCATGCTGGCAGCTAAAGCACAGAGTGGTCCTTGATGAGCTAGGGTCCCAGCCAGAGCATTGTGTGGCTTTGGACACAGAACCTGGCTGCTTCCCCTTGCTCTGTCCCAAAGCTGCCCCCTCCCCCCAGCTCTGCCCAGAACCTGCTTTCAATCAGCTGTAGCTGGGAAGCCTCCATTACCCTGTGCTGCAAACAAACCTGTACCTTTTCCAACAAACCCCACCCTCACCCCTCATTCTGATGTGAACAGAGGGATCCAGAAAAACTGTGAAGCACTGTGGTTGCTTCTGACTACAGTGGGATCTCAGGGGCACAGAATATCATCACCCACAATACTCTCCCATAGAGCAGGCACACAGAGACCAAGGTGACTGAGTCACAGAGCAGTCCACCTTTCAGGGAGTTTCCCACTGTTAGAAAACTAAATAAACAAGAGAAGATGTTGTAAAACACTGCAGCAACACCAGCTAAGAAGTGAAAGAAAGATCTCTTCACATCTACCAGGGTAAAAATCCTTATGCCCAGGAAGAGAAACACTCCACCAGCAATGAGAACCCCAGGGAATAAAGATGCTCAGAAATAAAACAAAAATCTCCAAAAAAGGAACTTGAAGCTATGGAAATATATGATCTAAATGACATAGAATTCAAGTCTGTAGTTCTGAAAACACTCAAAGAGATCAAAGGAAATTGGCAGAGTACACAGGGAGCTAAGTGATCTCAGAAAGGAAATCTACCAACAAAACAAAGAAATTGAAACTATAAAAAAGAAGTAAATAGAAATTCTGGAGATAAACAACATAATAAAAGAAATGAAAAATGAAATAGCATAGGAAGCAGAGCCGACCAGATGGAGGAAAGAATTAGTGAAATCAAAGACAGAAATTTGGAAATGTCACAGAAGGAAGAAGAGAGAGACCTGAGAGTTAAAAGAAATATAAGATCTCTACAAGAACTATCTGACTCCATTAGAAAGAATGACATAAAAATAATAGGTATCCTGGGAGGCTCCCAGCCCAGTTCCCACCCTGTGCAGTCCTCATCCACCTGTGTGGAATAAAACTATGTTGAAAAACTGATGCCATACAACTATGGAGACTGCTCTTGGCCCTCTCTCTTCTCCATGTCTCTCTTCATCTCTGTTTCTATCTGTCTCTGTCAAAAAACAATAGAAGGTAGATCTGCAGGGGGAAAAAAAGAATAGTAGGTATTCTGGGGGAAGCAGAGGATGGGATGGGCACAGAGAATTTTCTCAGACAAAGAGTAGATGAGAACTTCCCAAATCTATATAAAGAATTGGAAACTCAAATTCAAGAAGGAAATAGGCTCTCCAGCTACTGGAATCCTAGCAGACCTTCTCTAAGGTACATTATACTGAAGGTGCCAAAGGTCAAAGACAAAGAAAAAATCTTCAAGGCAGCTAGAAAAAAGAACACCATAACTTATAAAGAAAAGCCAACAGACTATCATCAGATTTCTCAACAGAAACCAAGTCAGGAAAAGTGAAATAAAGTAATCAAAATATTGAAGGAAAGAAATTAGCAGCCAAGAATCATCTACCGAGCAAAGTTATCTTTTAAATATGAAGGAGATATAAAGACCTTTTCAGGCATACAGAAGCTAAAAAATTCTCCAGCAAAAGGTCTGTATTTCAAGAAATGCTAAAGGAGGATATTGGACCTGAAACAAAAAGTAAAAATAAATAGGGTAACCCGGGACAACGAAAACATAAAAGGGAAAGAAGTAAAGGTTTAAACTTCCAAAGAGAATGGAGATAAGAAGCATCTTTAAAAAAATGAACCACTACATATATGAAATTTTCTTTTACATAAACTTCATGGTAATCACTCATTAAGAAATTAGAACTGATGGGGACACTGGGATGGCTCAGCAAGTTAAGTGCTCACTTCGCAGCCCTGGGGACCAAGAATTGAATCCAGGCCCTGGCCCGTGCAGACCCATATACTTAACTGGGGTGTGCTTCTCATATGGGAGGCCCCCAGTTAGATTCTCTCCAAGGTGGGCTTCCCAATTGGGAGGCTCCCAGTTCAGCCTCTGGCTTGAGGAGGCGTGCACCTCTGCACAGCACAGTCCCCTCCCACCTCTATGTCAAAAACAGATTATGTACAACTATGGAGACTGCTCTGGGCCCTCCCTCTTCTCTCCACCTCTCTCTGACTCTGTCTCTCTCAGTCTCTTTGAAAAACAATAAAATCTTTAAAGGATTTAGAACTGGGACACAACAACAACAATAACGAGAGAGAGAGAGAGAGAGAGAGAGAGAGAGAGAGAGAGAGAGAGAGAGAGAGAGAGAGAGAGAGAAAACAATCATAAATACCCTCAAACAATAAAATCTTTAAAGGATTTAGAACTGGGACACAACAACAACAATAACAAGAGAGAGAGAGAGTGAGAGAGAGAGAGAAAGAAAACAATCATAAATACCCTCAAACTTAAAATAACCAACAGAAATAAAAAAGCAAAGAAGCGATAAAAAAAGGGCTACCAGAAAACAAATGATAAAAAAGCTATAGGAAATCCTCATATATCAATTATCACCCTAAATGTAAATGGACTAAACTTGCCAATGAGAGTACAAACTGGATTAATAAACAAAATCCCATGTTATGCTGGCTCCAAGAGACATGCTTTGGCCACAAGGACAAATACAGACCCAAAGTAAAAGGGTGGAAAGCAACAGTGTAAGCAAATGGCATCAAAAGAAAAGCAGGTGGAGCCATACTTATATCTGATAAAACAGACTTCAGGATCAGAAAGATAATAAGAGACAAAGATGGACATTTTAAAATGATAAAGGGGACAAAACAACAAGAAGACATGATACCGTATTTTCCGGCATATAAGACGACTGGGCGTATAAGACGACCCCCTAATTTTACAGTTAAAACATAGGTTTAGGCCTATATTCGCTGTATAAGACTACAGTAGAGAGGGGGAATCAAACATACAGTGATGGAAAGTGAGCTGATTCTGGGTGGTGAGCACATAATGCAATGTATAGACAATGTAATATAGAATTGTACACCTGGAAACAATATAATTAATATCAATTAATGTCACCCCAATAAATTTAACAAAAGAAAAAAGAAAAAAAGAAAGAAAGAAAAAAAAATATCTGGAGAAAAAAATTAGAAAAACAATACCTTATGCAATCACTGCAAAAAGAATAAAATATGTAGGTATAAACTTAACAAAGAACATGAAGGACTTATATACATGGAAAACTATGACACTAGTAAAAGAAACAGAAGTCACAAAGAAATGGAAAGATATTCTGTGTTCATGGATTGGAAGGATCAACATAGGTAAAATGGCCATGTTACCCAAAGCAAAATACAGACTTAATGCAATTGCCATCATAATTCAGCAGACATTATTTTGAGAAATAGATTTTTAAAAAATGATCAGATTCGCATGGAACCACAAAAGACCCTGAATCGCCAAAGCAATTATATGAATAAATAAATAAATAAGGCTGGAGGCATTATGCTCCCTGACTTCAGTCTATATTACAAAGCATCAATAATCAAAACAGTTTGGTATTGGCAGATAAATAGACATATCAGATCAATTGAACAGAATAAAAAAATCCAGAAATAAGCCCACAAATGTATGGACAGATAATTTTTGACCAAGAAGTAAAATATATACAATGGAGAAAAGAAAACCTTTTCTGTAAATGGTTCTGGAACAATTGGAAAACCACATACAAAAGAATGAGTCTAAACTGGGAACCCTCACCATATACCAAAATTAACTCAAAGTGTATTAAAGACCTCCGCATAAGACCAGAAACAATAAACTGCATAGAGGAAAACATTGATACTAAACTTATAGACCTTGGGTTTAGAGAGAACTTTATAAACTTGACCTTAAAGGTAAGGGAAATAAAAGCAAAAATAAATGAATAGGACTACATCAAACTAAAAAGCTTTGGCACAGCAAAGGAAAATATTAACAAAGTAAAGAGGAAACCAACCAAATAGGAGAAAATATTCGCAAACAATGCCTCTGTTAAGGGTCTATTATCTAAAATATATAAAGAACTCATACAACTCGACAACAAAAAAGAAACAATCCAATTGAAAAATGGGCAGAAGACCTGAATAAACACTTCTCCTGTGAAGACATACAGTCAACAGATATATGAAAAAATGCTCAACTTCACCATCTATTAGGAAAATGCAATTCAAAACCACAATGAGATACCACCTCACACCTGTTAGAATGGCTATAATCAACAAGACAAGGAATAACAAGTGCTGGAGAGGCTGTGGACAAAAAGGAACCCTCATACACTGCTGGTGGGAATGTAAAATGGTACAACCACTATGGAAGGCTGTATGGAGATTCCTCAAAAAATTAGGAACGGAATTGCCATATGACCCAGCAATCCCTCTTCTGGGTATCTACCCCAAAAACCTGAAAACCTTCATTTGCAAAGATATGTGTTCCCCAATCTTCATCACATCACTGTTATGGTGGCTAAGAAATGGAAATAGCCAAAGTGTCCTTTGACAGATGACTGGATAAAGAAGTTGTGGCACATTTACACAATGTAATATTACTCAGCAATAAGACAAGATGATATACAGCCATTTGTAACAACATGGATGGACCTTGAAACTATCATATTAAGCAAAATTAGTCAGATTGAAAAAATCAAGAAACACATTACTTTGCTTATAGGTTCAATATGAAACTGAAAGTAACAACGAAAGAAAAGCTCATGGACACAGTCAAGTCTAGTGGTTACCTGAGGGTAAGGGGGGAGGTGGGTGGGGGAGTAGGGGTGGGAGGGGAAGTAGGGAGGGGACATCAAATACATGGTGATAAAAGAACTGACTCTGGGTGGTGAGCACATAATGCAACACATAGACAATGTTATGTAGAATTGTACACCCAGAACCTACGTAATTTTTACCAACAAATGTCACCCCAATAAATTTAAGAATTAAAAAAAAAAGAGGAAAGTCGGATGGCTGTGCCCATTAAGCTCTCACTTTGCAGCCCCAGGAACCAAGAAATGAATTCCGGCCCTGACTTGTGAGGACCCCTATGCTGAACTGGGGTGTGCTTCCCATGCAGGAGGCTCCCAGTTTAGCTCTTGCCTCCCCCTCCCCCAGCCCCAGTTTGGCCCCTGGCTCGAGGAGGCGTGCCTCCCATGTGCTAGTCCCCATCCTATACGGTCTCAGCCTACCTGTGTGGAACAAAACCATATCAAAAATTGATGATGTACAACTATGGAGACTGCTCTGGGCCCTCCCCCTTCTCTCTGTCTCTCTCTGTCTGTCTCTATCTGTCAAAAATAATAAAAAAAAGAAAAATACATATCCTATGGCACCATGACACACTATAAGACATCTGCCTTAACCTACTCTTATATCGACCAATTTGCTTAATGACATAGTCATAGACATGGAACTTGGTCATTAAGTGAGGAGTGCCTATCTGTTAAATCAACACATTGTACACTTTAAATTTGCACAATGTTATATGTCAGTGATAATGCTATATCTCCATAAAGCTGAAAAAATAATTCTAAAAAATTATTGGTCAATTAAAAGATGAGGGAGCTGAAATTTCCTTATGCTGTCTGCCCACATCAGGAAGGGACTACTTTTCACCTAAGTAGCACCCTTGGTAGGTGAATGAGCCAGGGGCTCCACCTGGGTCCACTCTGTAGACAGTGTCTGGGGGGTCTCAGGTGACGCCTGCAAGCCTGAAGAAGGGCTGGCTTCTCCCAGCTAGTCCGAGACACTGAACTGACAGATGGTTGGGGGAGGAATAAATAAATAGCAACAAGCAAGCCCGTCTTAAGTAAAATTCCCAGGAGAAGAAAGTAATTTCGGTCATGGCATTATGATAAATTCCCAAGCTGCTCTATCACTGTGTGTTAAATGAGTAAATGACTGTTAATGGAGTTGCCCTTTTGGGCTATCACTACTAGTGCAAATGCCTGCCAAAGGGGCGGTGCCAACTGATATTGGTTGGGATCTGCTTCTCTGGGGACTTGAGTTTTCTCATTTAAAAATGTTTGCCTCCATTAATGTCATTTTAATTTTAATTTGCATTTTTCTTTTTTCTTATTGGTGAGGTTAAATGCTATTTTACCAGATTTGTGCTTTCCTTTGGAAGACTCTATAACCTACCTGGCTATGAAAATGAAGGAGAAGTGCCCTGGAAATACCAATGAGAAGAAAGGAGAATAAGAAGGGTGAGGAATAGGAGAAAGAAAAAATGAGAGAAAGAGACTGAAAAACTCCTCTACTAATGTTAAGCAAATTGGAGTAATACAAAATACACAGAATCTAGAATCAAGCCCCACCATCTCACCCCCTTCTCCCCAGTTTGAAACACAATTCTACCATTTAACAGATATGTAATTTTAGGCAAATCACTTAATTTCATCTGTCAAAAGGAAATATTAATAGTTTCCAATTCATAGGATTATTATATAGGTTAAATGAGCTAATAATGTATGAAAAGTATCTAGTGCCTGACAAACAATTACTATAATAATGATAATTATTATAAAGACAGAGTAGTAATTGTTATACGTGTAACCATAATTAATTATAGATGTATAATATATAATAATACTTCACTTATAATTGCTCTTGTTATAATTATTATTATCCAAGCACTAACTCAGGCAGTTCCCATGTGTACCTATTAAAACATTTATAATAAAAAGCTGCAGGGGTGAGCCTGGGATGGCTCAGTGTGTTGAGCATTCACCTTGCAGCCCCAGGGTCCAAGGATCGAGTCCCAGCCCAGACCCATATGCTGAACTGGGGTGAGCTTCCCATGCTGGAGGCCCCTGGCCAGGTTCCCGCCCTGTGTGGTCTCGGATCCACCTGTGTGGAATGAAACCATGTCAAAAACTGAGGACGTACAACTATGAAGACTTCTCTGGGCCCTCCCCTTTCTCTCTGTCACTCTGTCAAAAACAATAAAAATAAATCTTAAAAAAAAAAAGAAAGCTGCAGGATCGTGAATAGAGTGTTTAAAGCTGGACATGCTTGGAGATGAGTTTTAGATCTGCTATATACTACCTATGTCATTTAAACACATAAAAATTCAATTTTCTCATTTATTAAAGAATCAAAATAAAAATAACTGGCTAGCAGAATGTATGTAAAAATGAAATAGTGTAGATAAAAGCTCTTCGCCCAGTGCCTGGCATGTACAAGCTGAAGTAATCGTAGCTGTACTAGTAACTAATATTCAGTGAGTGTCACTAGGCCAGGCCATGTGCAGACCACTTTGCATCTATCTCATTTTCAATACAAAATCTTGTGAGGTGGGTGTCATACTCATTTTACAGATAGGACTAAAATTTAGGTAGGACTATATGACTTATGCTGGGTAACATAGCGTGTGACAGAGAATCTGAACCAAAATTCTCCAGCTATTGGCACATACAAACTTTCAGTGAACTCCATCTACCTTTCAAAACACGCTATAGTGCACTATCTCTTGATGTTTCCCACGTGTGACATACAAAGATGATTGGTCTGTCTGTCTTCCCCTCCAGGCTGAAATCCTGGGGCTTACTCTTACCTCTAGTCCCAGAGTGCTCTCCCAGATTCCTTAGCACACTGTCCCCAGTGCCCACCCCAAGCACGTGCTGCACCTAGTTAAATGGGAACGCCCTTCCCAGCCCACTACCCCACCTTGTACCCGTCCTCTCCTGCACGGCTGGGCCCAGGCTCCCCTCCAACATGTTGCTCCCACCTGTACTCGCAACCATTCCGTCTGCAGCAGCACTGGATCTGGCTGCAGCCTCTTAGAACTTCTCATTTCCACCCTTAGACGCTGAGTGCCCCCTAGGCTCTGCTAATAGCATCTGCTCCGCCCTGTCTTCTGCTTCCCTCCCCGCAGCGTTTTCTGCACCCACAGCCTGCTTTCAGGGTAGAGGGAAAGCAATGGTTTGAATGCTGCGATAAACTACTCTTTAACCTCTCTGGCCCTTGAGTGCTCCCATCCTGTGCCGGTGCCAGGGCTGCAATGCTAACCCCAAGAATTCATCAGTAAAAGGGGTGCTGGGATCGCTCAGCTGTTGAGCTCTTGCCTTGCATTTCTGAGGTCTGAGGTTCCATTCCTGGCCCCAGCCTGTGCAAACCCATGCACTGGGCTGCAGCACAACTGGTATCTGGGAAGGTTCTTGCCTCCCAAGTGTGTAGCTGGGATGGCTCCGTGGGTTGAGCTCTCACTTTGCAGTCCTGGGGACCGAGGATCGAGTCCTGGCCCCGGCTCATGAAGAACCATATGCTGAACTGGGGAGCTCCCCCAGTTCAGTTCTCTCTCTGTCTCTGTATCTCTCTCTCTCTCTCTGTCAAAAACAATAAAAAAATATATTTAAAACAACAACAACAACAACAAAAAACAATAAAGTAAAAAAAAAAAAAAAAAGATTAAGTCAGTTAAGATAACTTGTTCAAGCCTCATGAAGTGAACACCCTACAAGTCCTACAGAGGAAGCCTGATGCACAAATCCAGAAGTCAGCTAGGAAGGAGGCGCTGTGAAGCCTAGGGAAGGTGGCTGGCTTGGCTTTTGTGCTCACTACATTCATATTTTAATGAGGTCACTATGGCTACTGAGGACTTTCCTGACTACCTGACTTCTTAGTAACTGTCCTGGTCTCACCAGCTTGGGATGACAGCAATTAAAAAGACCCAGTCCTTGTTCTTAGAAAGCTCTGATCCATCTGGTACAATATTAAGATTGGTTCAAGTTCACTGTGGTGCTAATCTTCTTCTTATACCTAATTATATTTTACATATAGGTTTTTATTTTTAAAAAACTCACTTGAGAGCTGTGCCATCTGTGTGAATTACCTTTTATAGTACTAAGCTCAGTGCCACAGGCTGAAGGCAATTAATGTAATTTCTTTGATGATATTGAACTTCCTGGAAGCTTCAGGCATTTTCTTTAGTCATCCTAGTTAGCGTTTTAATTTGATAATAGGTTGATTGATTTTTATGTAAGTCTTAATCACCCATCAGATGTTCAACTTGAATTTCAATTCCAGCTCCACAAACCATATGACCTTCGGCAGGTTCCTTAACCTTTTTTGAACTTCAGTTTTCCCATCTGTTAAAATAGGAGTAATAAAATCCACCACACAAGCTTGATGTGATAATTAAATGAAATTTCAGCTCAAAGGTTATATATACCCCTAACATTCTATTCAGTGGGATTTTTTTTTCCCCCCCAGCATGTACCATGGTCTGGATTCTGTGCTCTGACACCTTGGGAATACTAAGAGAGAAGTAACACATAGTCCCTGTTACCCTGTAAACCCATAACCTGGTGGGTGAAGACAGATGTAAGCAAGTAGTTAAGATACACACAGGTCTCTAAGAAAAGTTCTGTAGGTATAGTAGGGAAAAGAGGGATAAATAGCATCAACTATGTGAACCTGAGGGGCCCTCAGAAGAGTCGCCATGGTGTGTATTTATTTGCATGTGTGTATCCATAAACTCATACTCATTTCAGACTTTGCCTTCTCCATGGTTGGGTTGCCTGGATGTTTGATTTTCCTATAACAAGTACCAGGAAGCTAATTTTGATTCTTCTTCACTCCGGACCCACTCTGCCCCGAAGAACAGCCACGAATGCTGATGACCACTTAAGACATTCTGAAACCATCAGCCAAATCTGGGATGGATAAATATGCAAAGAAGTGCTCCCTGTTGACTGTTCCCCTGAATGCTTTCCCAGCTCTGCTGTCTCCTGCTGCTCAGTAACTCGTTGCTGTGGGAGACAAGTGTACTACTTAGTGTGACAGGTCACACTGCACCCTCAGCCTCCCCAACCCCATGTCAGGCTAAACACAATGGCGACTCCCCTGAGTTACTGAAGAGGGAGTACATCGGTTTAAATGTATCACACATTTCTATGAGATGCACCTTTGCACAATTGGTTTGCCTGTCCCCCTCCCTGCAGGTGCCTACGCAGGAAAGGATCTTGCCGGGCTAACACCTCTGTGGATGCCTGGGTTGAATCCTTTGCTGCTACCCCCATCTCCTGGGTGTCTGGTTGTAAAACCACCCCAAAACAATCCTGGATGGGCCCCTTTCTTAATGACACAGAAGACACTTATGGAATACAAATTACATCCTGCTTTAAGCTCCCCAACAGTGCTGAAGATGGAAGAAGAAGAAATAAGCAGAAGCCAGCTTTTAAGACTTCAGTTGTTAATATCAATGAATAGAATTCAGGTAGAAGAAGGAAAACAGGCATAGCTTCTCTGCAGTTTAGCCTGATTTTCCTTTCCAACAGAGAAAAATGGTAACACTTATATATCACATGCCCTTGTATTGTTTTGCCTGTAGAGTTTATAATGGATAATAACAACAGTTAATATTTATTGAGCACTATGTAGCTACATGTCAAGCACCTGATATATGTTTATTTTATTTAATGCTTACGGAAACTCTATGAAGGAAGTACTTGGATTAGTTCCTATTTACAGACTAGGCATTGGAGGCTTAGAAAGTGGGGTTCTTTTGCCCATGATTGTGTAGTGTGTGTGAGAGGCAGCATTCAAACCCAGGATGTCTAGCTTCAGATGACACACTTTAAGCCTTGTGCTACTCTGTCGCTAAAGAAGCAGCCTGAGAGATAAAGTGATAAAAGCCTTCGAGCTCTGCCCCTTACTGATTCCATGACTTAGGGCAGATTACTTAAATTCTCTGTAAAATAAGGATAATGATAGCACCTACCTCTTAGGGTGACAGTAGTAGTCAAGGATTCAGCACACATAGAACATTTAGTATTAGCCTTAGCACAGAATGAGGATGCAATACATGCTCGTTATTTTTATAAACAGTAGGTTCCTTTAAGTTAGGGGCCTTATCTTAGTCCTCTTTGAATCTTTATCTCCAGTACATAGCAAAGTGCAAGGAACATAATAGAAACTGATTCAACATTACTGGAATAAATTAGGAGATTAAGTATTTTGGAAGACAGGTATAGTTAACCCTCATTTTTATACTCGTAAGTGCTTTATTATTTACGACCTGCTGTCGTTTAGTTTAATTTTGGTATAATGTTTGTATTTGAGCTAAAACATCAAGAAAACTTGACCCAGCAATTCAACTCTTAGGTATGTACCCAAGAGAAATGAAAACATATGTCCACACAAAAACATGAACGTGATCAGTCATAGCAGCATTATTCATAATAGTCAAAAGGTGAAAACAACCCAACCCATGTATGAATGGATAAACAAAATGTGGCATATCCATCCAACGGACTATTAGTCAGCCATAAAAATAATGCAGTGCTGATACAATGAATGCCAACAGCGTGGATGAATCCTAAAAACATTATGTTAAGTGAAAGAAGCCAGTCACAAAAGACCACACAATGTATGATTTCATTTACATGAAATGGCTAGACAAGACAAATATATACGATAGAGGGTTGGGAGAAGGAGGGCTTCAGGTCAGAAGCTCAACACCAGTGAGCTTGGCAATCTTAGCAGATTTCGTGTTTTGCGCCTGTACTCGTTCAGGCAGCCTCAGCCTGAGCACCACGTACATCCTCACCAGGGCTGGCCTAGGGGGATAAATAGACCAAGTGCCTGTCATTGGGTCAAGGGGAGATGGGAAAAAATTAATTAATGATCACTCTTGTATTCCAGTCAGGCTGCCCCTCAAACATTTGTTTGCAATTTACCTCTTGTTTCTAAGTCTGTTGGGGGAGATGAAAGGCTGGTGGGCTGGTCAATCTAGTGTAGAAAGGTGAGGTGAAAGAGGAAGCTGCAACAATAACCTCATTCTTTGCAAAATTAAGGCAAGTTCTATAGCTGGAAATCAAAGCAAGGAAAGTCTAAATATTAAGTCTCTTAATCATTTGCAAGTCACTTCCTTCCTCGTGCTCTTGTCTGAGAAGCAAATAAAACCCCAATGTTCTGGCAGACTCATTGCTTCCTTTGTTTTAACGATGTTTTTCAAAACTTACGCAAATTGCTGATGGAAAGGAGGGAAGTCAGGATTCTAATTAAGCTGCCCCAGTTTGAAAAGTTGTAGAAGATGGCTAAATTGATACTAAAACCTATAGGTATTTAAAAGTGAAAACAGAAGAGAAATGATGCTTGGAATTCATAAGAGTAACTACGAAGGTATGTAATTATGGCTGAGACTGAAATATGATTTTATCACTTGGAAATCTCTGTCACTCTACTTTGAACCAACGATGCTATATATAGACATAAACTCACATGAGAAGTTCCTCAGGCAGAAGGCAAAAAAGAAAAATTACCTTTTCTCCTTTCTTGATGATTGTTAGTACTGTTAATTTAAACTCTGATAAATATTTATTTAGGTAGTTACAGTGAGAATATTTACAGAACATATGTTGTTTTCATAAAACGATGAGGGCTGACCTTTACTGTGTATTTTTAGCTCCTGACGTGTTTTGTCTTATTTAATCCCTGCAGCAACCCTGAGGTGCATACTATTTACTATCATCACCATCATCACCATTATCAACATCATTATCAACATTGTCATCATCATTATCATCATCATCATCATTCTATTTTGCAGATGAAGAAAGTAAGGCTCAGAGAAGTTAAGTAGCTTTCCCAGGGGCACACACCTAGTATAAATAATAGAGCTGACATTTAAACCCTGTCTGACTCCAGAATCATACTGTTCATCATCATCATATTCTGCCTCTCTTTGTAAATTGATAGCTCTTACTTGCTTCTACTTTGAAGATTTGAAAATGTTAGGGTATTGGAAAGAAATATTATATATAATAATATCATTTTATTTATTTAATATGTATTATTATTTTCTTTGCTTATTACATGCCTGCTGGATACCTTCCGTATGTCAGGTCATGTCCCTAGCCAGCCATGTGATGATATGCCTCAAGGACTTTGTATAAGTTATTTCTTCTCCTGGCATGTTCTGCCTCCCCCTCCTCCACATTACCTAGCTAACACTCAACTTTCAGATATCAACTTAAAATATCACTTTCCAGACAAGCTTTTCTTGAACTTCCTTTAATTCACCCCTGTTATATACTCTATTCACTTATCCTCCTACACCAGTGGAGTCCAACCTTTTCGTTTCCCTGGGCCACATTGGAAGAAGAATTGTCTTAGGCCACACATAAAATATATTTACACTAATGATAGATTATGAGCGCTAAAAAAAGAAACTGCAAAAAATTTAAGAATTTGTGTTGGGCTGCATTCAAAGCCATCCTGGACCTTAACAGACACTTCTCTCATGAAGACATACATATGGTCAACAGATATATGAAAAAATTCTCAACTTCACTAGTAATTAGGGAGATGCAAATAGAAACCACAATGAGATACCATCTTACACCTGTTAGAATGGCTATAATCAACAAGACAAGGGATAACAAGTGCTGGAGAAACTGTGGACAAAAAGGAACCCTCATACACTGCTGGTGGGAATGTAAACTGGTACAACCACTATGGAAGGCTGTGTGGAGATTCCTCAAAAAACTAGGAATGGAATTGCCATATGACCCAGCCATCCCTCTACTGGGCATCTACCCAAAAAACCTGAAAACCTTAATCTTTAAAGATGTTTGTACCCGCATGTTCATCGCAGCACTGTTCACAGGGGCCAGAACATGGAAACAACCAAAATGCCCTTCGATAGATGACTGGATAAAGAAGATGTGGTACATTTACACAATGGAATAC
>PVKE010034465.1:0-17382 GCA_004027555.1 Craseonycteris thonglongyai
CTTTTGGACTCAGTTGTGGGAGAAGGAGATTTTGGGAGAGGGTTGGGGGAAGCAGACAGCTTCTGTGTCCTGGGGCACTTCAGGTTGCTGTCTTAGCTGTGAGATAGCAGGGTAGTAAAGGTATGGCCAGGGGTGGGGGCATGTGAGTAGGAGCTAGGGCGGGCCTGAGACACAATAGCAGATTCCTCTTTCAGCAGGGAGGCTGGTGGTTCAGTGGGGGCGGGGCGCAGGAGCTCTCGTCTTTTCTCCTCCTGGCTGCCCCTCCTTCAATTGTATCTGTAAGGCACACCCACAGGGCAGCACTTGGATGGGCTGGGGCTTGGCAGAGGCCCTGGTCGGCCGCGCAGTCCCGCGCACAGGCAATGACACCACGGAGACCGGGCAGGCAGCCCAGTTGCCCGCGAGTCCACAACGCCCCAGAGGCCCGGTGGGCGGGATGCCAAAAGCCCAGCTGCGCGCTCGCGAGCAGGCAGCAGTGCTGCCGCGGCCTGGCGAGCAGGGTGCCAAAAGCCCTGTAGCTCACCGGCGAGCAGGCAGCGGTGCCGCTGCGGCCCGGTGGGCGGGGCGCCGAAAGCCCTGCGCGCACAGGCCGTAGCTCGGGCGGCAGCGGCTCTACGCTCCCGGCTCTGCTGAGACCGCCGGATTCACTCCAAGCACGTCCAATGCAGCTGTGCCCACTCAAGCCCCAGCCCTCACTCCAAGAGCCCTGTCCTCAGAAGGCGCTCCCTCACAGTCAGTCTCCTCCGTAAATCAGGGGTGCTGAGCTGCTGTGGGCTGGTGCCCTGCTCTCACCCCTCGTGCCGGGAAGTGCCGCCGCCCTGCTCCACAGTCCCTGTCCCACTTTAGGCTCTGTGATCTGATTAGGGCACTGCGTGCTGTCCCTTGAGTTCGGATGTTAAATTGTCCACAGTCTTGTGGGGCTTCCACGCTCCCTAGGTCTCGGCTTCCAGCCCGCCCTCGATCCAGCTCCACTGTGACCGTAGTCCCCCAACCCCCCTTTGTTTTTGCTAGCCCCGGGCCGCGCTCCGAGTCTCTGTCCCCGAACCGCTGCTTCCCTTTTCCTCGCCCGCTCTCCCCTTTTTTCTCTAACCTTTGGGTGTTGTTCCGTGTTGTGTGGCTCTCTTAGTTGAGGTTTCTTCTCAGGGTTTCCCCTGTGGATTCCCCTCTGTTCACAAGGCCCTTCCCAGGCAGTTATTGGTGTTCTCTCATGCCGCCATCTTGGATCTCTCCCCCACTCACCTTAGTTACTTTAAGCTCTTATGAATCAGAGACTGGATGGCTCCCCTCCTTCCATAGAGGTTCCCCTTCTTATTCCATCTCTGTCTGGGTTATCATTACATTTTAGTCTAAATAATTTTTCACTTTGGAATGTCTTTCCAATATTTTGCATCATCTATATTTCCAGTGTTGCATTTTCTAGATCAAGACTTTATAACTGAACTTCCTCGCTGGTGTCCCAGCTTCCATCGGTCTTTCTTTTGTTAATTTACCCTGCTCTTGAGCTTTACCGCTCTGGTCACTACTTCTAGCAAAGCCATAAATTCTAAACTCCTTAGCCTGCTTCTTGAGACCTTTTATAAGCAGAATATTCTCTGACTTTCCAAGCTATTCCTTACTATTCCAACACCCCTGTCTGCTGGCGGTGTATTAATAGATTTCCATTGAATAGCTGTAAAAGAAGTTTTTAAAAGGGAGGTCATGTTTAAAGATAATTATTAGTTAACTTGAAAGTTGCTTTCAATGCAATACAAATCCCCAAAGACACAGTCTAGCTGATTTACCACAATACAACTCATTTATTTCTCTTAGAGCCAACTGCTCTGTGCCTTGGGTTAAAAACTTTGCCTCTTGCCTCAGCCATAAAGGGGTGATAGTAACTCCTGACCCCCATTCACTCCTTGTAACCATGAGCAGTCAAAGGAGATGGTAGCCAAATACATGTGGGGCTTATGACAAGTTTATGAGTCAAGAAGATGTTATTGCTATTTTTTAAATCGAATCAGAGCGTGCAAAGTTGATCCAATTCAAAGATCTGCTCCTCCCACATCTTCAGGAAGCCAGCACTAAAGATGCTGATTAGTGTGTCTGCTCTCCCCTCAGCAGGCCTCTGTTCTATGGAAGTAGCTTAGTCTTCAACACCCACTACCAGGGGCAGGCCCAAGTGGTCAGGTTTTCTACTGTATAACTTATTCCTCCCAGCTCTTTGGACTCAGGGTGAGTTTAGAGTAAACCCAAGGATAGGTAAACCTTAAGACCCAAGCAGGTGGCCTATAGTTTGGCTGAGTCAATTGTATTAGCTCTTCAGGGAGCATGAACTATGTAACGCCAAGAGACTCCCAGTTAATGCTAAGTGAAGACTGTTAAAAAAATAAATAAATAAAAATGAAGAAGAAAAGAAAAATTTTGTGATTTCATCAACATTTTTGCTCATTTTGTTTCATCCATCTCCTACGTCCCACTCTTATGTTTTTAAAGCAAATCCTAGACATCATATATTTCACCTTGTTAAATTAATTGAACAAGGAGGCCATTAGACCTATTTGGCTCTAATACCCTGGCTGCCCATGTAAGCAAGCCAAAATCTGCAGCTGTGAATTCTTCAAGGTTACAAAATTGGAACCAAGGACAACCAATTACAAACAGCTGACTAGGCTTTAAGTTATACTCAGTCACTAATGTCTGGCTTTCCTTCTGCCTTTTCTCTATAAAAGTTTCTCCCTGCATTCATGTTGGTGGAGCGCTACTAACCACTTCAGGTTTGGAGCTGCCAAATTCCAACCAATTTTTGCTCAAATAAATGCTTAAAATAATATACCCCAGTTTGCCTTTTAACTTCCTCTAAATACTTCATCATGTATCTTTAAGAGAAAGTTTTGTTTTTTATATCTTAACAGAATTAATAGTGTAGGAGAGGAAAAACACATTCCAAGTTCTTGGCTGAGGCCCTGTAATAAAAGACACAAAAACAAACAAACAGAAGATTATAACGTGTTAACAAAGATTCCAAAAGAAATTAAAGGAGAGTTTTCTTCAGATATGATTCGCAAATCAGAGAACAAAGCCTTCTGTATGAACTGAAGACATGTTCTCAGGTGTAGATAGGGCAGAGAATAGGGTTTTTTTAAAGGAGAAGTGTTGCTAGGGAAACAAGGTTATAAACTTACAGCATTTTCTGATTGGTAAAGGTAACTGAACTTACAATGCTACGAACGATGGGTAACAAATGATTAAGCATTTATCAAGGTCTTAGTTTCAGTTCAGGCTCACAAAACAAAGACTTTTGATTGAACAGTTCCAGTACAGGGCGGGGGGAAGGCTTCTTATCAACTGCATAGGGGGTACAATTTATCAAACATTAAAAACTGCATGGGGGCTGCTTACTCTGCAGGTGGTTTCCGAATCCAAAAACAAAATTTTGCCTCATGTGCAGCTTCAGAGCTCAGGCTGCAAAAATCCAAATGTTGGGCCACAAGTTGTGCTATTAAAGTTTTAAGTCCTGACATGTGTACCTCATGTATACATGGGAGATATTCAGAGAAAATTGAACAACTCTGGAGGTGGCTTAGAATTCTGACTTAAATACCATCCTAAGAAAGGGGAGAAGAGATGTAGGCCTCTTAGAGAAAAGCAAATGACTTTTAGAAAAGATGACGAATCGATGGGAGGTACGATAGTTTGTAATGAAGTTTGTCTGGATGTGGTATCAATTCCTAGTCTCCTCTCTTGTAAGAATCAATCTTTCCTTGTTGGTGAAACTCCCTATAGGGGATCTACAACATCTGAGTTCCTTTTGAAAGATCTGTCTTTAGGTAAATAAGGGGAGTTCAGAGAAAACCTCTCCCGGCATTTGCTATTTTTCAAGTACCTTCAATTCAAAATAATCAATAAACCCAAGTGGCATATTTTGGGGTGGCATAATCTGCTACCCTTCAACATCATCTAATACTGAGTTGAATGGTAGCAGACTATGCCAGTTCCAAATACGCCTTCTTGACACAAATGATTTTGAGCTGATTCTTTTGAAAACCTGGAAACAATGTAATTGTTATTAACCAATGTCACTCCAATAAATTTAACAATAAAAAAAGAAATAAAGAAAATCTCAGGCACAGAAGAAGCTTCAAAACAGAGCAGAATCTACCTTCCTATAAGGGAAATTTACCTTAGAAATTGTAAGGGAAATTACAGGGAGCCTGTACCAGGAAGAGAGCTATTACCATAGATAACTTTGTCACCTGAGAGACTTATCTACCTGGTAGGGTAATCTTTGTTTACCAACCTTTCCCCTTCTCACCTTCCTGTGAATTACCTTCTTCCCTAGAAAGCTCTGGAACCCTCTCTCTTTTCTTAGTTCAGGTCAGGGTGGTATATGGAATATAAGCCTCAAGTGTTTGGGTGCCTTTTGAGTCTCATATCTTTGTGGGGTTCCCATATGTAGGTACATACATATGTAATTAAAATCGTGGTGTTTTTTTTTCTCCCTGTTTATTTGTCATCTATTGCAGGTGAGTCTCAGCCAAGAACTTATGAGGATAGAGGGAAAATTCTATTTCCTCCTCCACAGAGTCTAAATTCAAATTTCTTCAATGGCCTGAATGACATCTTTTCATAGTTAGTGTGACTCCTAATCCAAACAAAACTTTCATGCTGCATTTACTTATTCTTTAACAGCCCCACTCTGGTTATTTGTCCTGTAGACTGTCCCATATTCTGGATTTGGCTGATTGTTTCTTGAAGGTATTAACTTTTTCTCCTATCCATTAATAACTGAGAGTGAGAGGCTTGATCAGATGTTCAGATTTGATTTTTTAAGGCAAGATCACTTTATTGTTACTGTTGTATATTCTTTATTGCATCATATTATGAAACAAATAAGGCAGGGTTGTTTTATTGCATCACTTTTAGCAATGTGCTGGCAGATTGGAAATGGCTACACACTCTCTGTCATACTTCCCCTGGAGACATCGGAGCTCTTTCCCCTCCCTTGAAACTGGGTGGATTCCCGTGTCCTGCTTGGCCAATGGAATGCTAGTCTGTCAATTATAGGCCTAGACCCTGGGAAACCTGGCAAAATTATAAAATGTTACATTCAGGGAATCTTCCTTCTGTCTCTGGCTCCTCCATCCAGGTTTCTGCCTCCCACTGTAGAGAAACATTTTTATTCATTTTTGGCTTATTCTTTCATTGTTTCTTTATGAAAGTAGATATACATATGTATATTTGTAGACATTTACATTTATATATCATTTTACGCACAAAGGTCACATACCATAATCAGTATACTATACATTGCTTTTTTCACTTTACCATATAACCCTGAGAGCATTCCGTATAGTATATAGAGACTATTCTCCTTTCTTTTTATGGCCACACAGTCCATTGTTTGGATTATGATAGTCTATCCAATCAGTCCCATTTTGAAGGAAGTTGGGCGTTTGCGGTTTTCACTTTTGTGTCCACACAATGATGCTACAGTGAAAAGCCTGGTGTAGGTATCATTTTGTATTTCTGCCAGCCTGCCTTGGAGATAGATTTCTGGAAGTGAGGTTGATAAGTGAGAGGGTAATGCATACTTAACTTTGTTAGATGTGGTAAGCAGAAATTGAGAGTAATGAAGGAAGTCTGTTGGTAGAGAGCTGTGAAAGCAGTAGAAGCACTCCGGAAAGTGGAGACCCAGAGAGCGACCATTTGTATGAACTAGCCACTGGAAGTGGCTTGGGTGTGCCCCCGAAGTGGGCATGGTCTCAGGGAATCACGAGGATGGGGAAGACAGAAGGTGAGAGCCAAGCCAGTTTGATGGAGACTCAGATATGGAGTCTGCCTGTATTTGCATGTAGGAAGTGGGAGGGCTCGACAAAGACGCAACGGCTTCCACCAAGTCCTCAGTCTGGGAGAAAGCTGCCCCTTCAGCCCTCGCCCTGAAGCCAGACAACCCAGTTTCCCCTTTAGGTCCCTGGCATCTTTCAAGCTGCTTCCCCAGCACTGGAGCTCAGAGTGAGTGAGTCTGTTGACAAGCAAGTTCATGCATGCGCACAAGTAAGTTCATGCACACGCACTTTAAAACTACAGCCCCCAGTCTCACTTAGGCACACACTTTACTGGTTTTCACATCCAAAAGTTGTGGAGACTTCTTTCCCAGGCACTGGAAACCTGGGCTGGGGAGCCTTGCTCCTGGGGGGTGGGGAATGGGGAACTTCTGCAGCCAAGATATCCCTCCCAATTTTTAAGTCATGCACAGGTGTTGGATCAGTCCATTCCTTGTCTCTGCCCCTCCTACCAGTGTCAAGGTGACTTCTGTATGTCCTTAGAGGTAGGACTTTGGTTCAGCTAGACTTTAGACTATTCTCAGTGATGGTTGTTCTGTAGTTTAGTTGTAATTTTGACGTGGTCATGAGCGGAGGTGAGCAGTGTTTTCTGACTCTGCCATGTTGACCAGAAGTTCCCTAATTAATTTTTATTATTTCATTTTGTTGATATTTAATGTTACCAATTTCTCACTGATCACCGCTTTAATAGTACCTCATATATTCTGATATGTAGTATTTTCATCAATATTTTTTAGAAGTTCTGCAGTTTCAGTTTGTACTCTACTTTGACCTAATGATTGTATATTGTTGAGTTTTTAAATTTCCAAGTACAAGAATTTTTAAAATTTTATTATAAACTTCTGATATATTGCATTTTATTAGATAATATTTTTTATTATCTTTACTTGTTGAGACTTGTTAAGGTTTTCTTTGTGAATAAAATATGGTCAATATTTATGAGGGCTCTATGTTCATTTGGAAAACAATGTGATAGCTATTTTTTTTATTCTTGCTTCTTAATGTTTCTGAGATTTGAAGGTTGTTATTATATTATTTGAATACATAGATATATTATGGCTTTTTATAAATTGTGGTCTTTAGCATCAAAACTTATTCTTATTTGTTTTGTTTTATACTTTGGGTCCTGAACTTTACATTGTCAGATATCTAGATCTCAATTTTGGGTTTGTACTTTTCTAGTATACCTTTGTTCATCTCTTTATTTTTAGCCATTTACAATAAATTTAAGTATGTGTTATATTCTGCTGTTATGAGTTGCTTTTTTGTGAGTCACTCTGAACATTAAAAAACGTCTCTTTCTGATTATAAAAGTAATATGTTCTTACTGTAAAACAACTGGGAACTATATAAAGTATTAAGAGAAAAAAAGCAAGCACTTATATCCTCTACTTCATGGACAATTGCTAGTAGCATTCTGTTGTATTACATTTAGTTGTGTTTCTGTTCTTCATAAAATATATGTTACAAAATATTTCTGTTTTATTTATTGCCTATTTTAAAAAGGGCATTATTCTCCAGGACATGAATTGCATTTTTCACTTGTTTTTAGAACCATCAAGTGCAATGTATTTACCTTTTCTGTGCTCCTACATTTAAGTATTCAGAATTCCCACTAATGTAGTTATACTGAAGTGCATATATTCTTTTCTAAAACTGCCATAGGATTTCTCACTGTAAATTTGAGTCCTATAAATTCTGTGGTTCTGTGGAATATATGTATGTTACGCTCTCCATTCTCTGGTCTGGCTAGCCTCTTCAATGATGGGTCATGAAGAGTAGTGACCACGTAAATTATCCTTCAAGCTGAGACTCCTTTGAACTGAGGGTAGTATTATTAATATTTAGCCCAGGATAACAAGTATGAAGGCAAACTGGAATTTATAATCATCACATGGATGAACAGCTCCATCCTGAGGATACTTCCAGACATTCTTGCTGGTAGGGTGCCTACCTCTTAGTATAGTTGAGAATGATGGGACTTCAGACCTTTTTGTTGTTGTTGTTGTTTGATGCACATATTCTTCCTTCTCAGCTAACTTATTCTTGTCTTGCTAATTGACATTTTCATTACAGTGGTCAAGAATTGTCTGTCATCCTTATCAATCCTGCCTTGAAGTTCTTCAACTTCCACATTAGTCTTGATGGTGAATGCAGGAGTTTGAAGAAGTTCTTGGGGAAACAATTTGTCTCTGCTTCTTATCTTCAGCTTTGTATTTTTCAACTTCCTGGACTGTCTGCTAGATATCTTCCTTGCTCCAATGGCCTTTGTCATAATCTTATCCTTTTATGTATTCCGTGTATGCGTATGCTGGAGACATCTATAACAAATCTTTCTTCACTCTGAGGAATAGCTCTGAACTCAAACTTGGCTAGCATATTGTTATTCTTGATTACTGCACACTCAGCTTCATAGACCTGAATGAGCACACCAGGCTGATCATTAGAGTAGGTAATGACAGTAGGCAGAATGATGGTATCAGTAGTTATAAAACCAAAAAATGGAGGGGCCAAACGAGCAGCAAATCCTAGATGTGGTTAGATTTTTCTCCAACTAAGATGGTTACCTGGACATCTATACCCTAAACAATGGTCTCAATAGTGTTTACGGACCAATTTAAATTTTAACCACTGAGGAAGTCTTAAAGGAGCTTCTGAATCTTAAGGATAAAGGCATAGCCACCGACCAAATGATAATGGTCCTGTTATTTGTGAAGCATCAGAGAAACATCAGGTAGGTTTCTTATTGTCACTAATGTCCTTATTAGGTTTCACTTGACCTTGACATTGCAATGGTTGACCTTCAGGTAAAGGAAGTTTTCTCCACCCAAGCAGATGTCCCTAGTCCTGAGCTAAGGACTAGACATCAAGGATTTCATCTTCAAAGGGGGGATTAGGGGAAGCCGGGATGGCTCAGTGGGTTAAGTGCTCACCTTGCAGCACCGGGGACCGAGGATCGAATCCTGGCCCCGGCCTGTGTGGAACCATATGCTGAACTGGTGAGTGCCCCCAGCTCAGTTCTCTCTCTGTATCTGTCTCTGTATTTCTCTCTCTCTGTAAAAATAAATAAATAAATAAATAAAACTTTTTTAAAAAAGGGGGGGATTAATACATCAAAAATACTACTTCCTGTGTCAAAGATCAACACATTTTATTTAACAGCAATCTATCCTGTCCACGCTATAAGAAATAGCAGTGGCAATTGGCTCATTGACAATAATGTGAGCAGTAATGTTTCTAAAAGTGTTTGTGTCCTGGCACTGGGAGTCATTAAAACTCTACTGAGATGATGTGACAGCTTTCCAAAGCACTCATAAGTTCCTGCAATTTTGTTCGTTTTCTTCAGACTTTGGATAGAAGTTTTTAAACTCCTTCACTCCACCTAGATTTTTGGCCTGCTTGTCTTACTGGAGGCTTGAGTAATCAAATCTATGTTCAATTATACATTTGGCATCAAAAATCATGTGGTGGAGTTCGTTATAACTTGCTTATTTGGAGAAGCTGTGATTAATCATTTTAGGTTTATGAGAGTGATATACTTGTATCTTGGACTATCTTCTTTCCATGAGTGTTGGCAATGATCTCAAGATTCTCTTCCTGGAAGGCACTGTCTTAGGAATCTATGGTACAGGATCAATGCCTGTGGCATGTTTCTTTGGCATGACTTCTGGGGAGGATTTCTGTGGCTCATTAGAGAACGGCATAGATGCCAGAGCAGCTGCTGCATTCCATAAACATATAAGAGGTGGTGTACTAAAACAGCTTAGTTATTATTTTTCCTTTTTTTAGTATATTCACCCTTAACCCTAGTATACTCTTCAGATCTTTCAATAAGTTTATTTATACCCTGGAGGGGAAAAATTGTTTTGTTTTTGCCCTCAAAATATGCTGAAATGTCAGCTTTAAGTGCCTTGTCTAAATTTCTTCCCTCAAAGCTGGTTTTTTGTTTGTTGGTTTGTGTTTTCATACTTGGGTATAAATACTAATCATACAAGCCAGGTCTAGACTATAGGGAGGGTGGTTTAATGTTTGGAAGCCACAGTTGTGAAGAGTGGCCAATGCCACATTGCTCTTGTGCACAGGTGTGCTGTCCACAAGCAGCACTCCTTTGGTCCTGCATTTTCCTCTTCTTTTCTCCTTTACAGATACTTGTAATTGTTTCAGCAGACTGGAATAGTCCTCTGCAGTTATTATGACACCCATATCCTTGTACTTACTTGATCAGTAAGATACCCTCAGTATCCAAAAAAACAGTAGCCATGATTTTCCCAGCCGACTGTGACACCTTGAACTTCTTAGAGGAGACGTGCCCTTTTTGTACCACTGCATGGACTCCTGCCTTGACTCGGGCTCATAATGATGAATCTAGTTTCAACTGGAACTGAAATAGAGTTTCAGCCCCAGTGACAATCGGGTTTAAAATTTCATCTTTCTTTTTTATTTTTTTATTTTTATTTTTTTATTATTGTTTTGACAGAGAGAGAGAGAGAGATACAGAGACAGAGAGAGAGCTGAACTGGGGGCACTCCCCAGTTCAGCACATGGGTCCACATGGGCCGGGGCCAGGATTCAATCCTCGGTCCCCGGTGCTGCAAAGTGAGCGCTAAACCCATTGAGCCATCCCGGCTTCCCCAAAATTTCATCTTTCTTGTCTCTGCAGAGGTCCAAAAACTGTCGTGAACACTCAATGCACTGTTGTTTTTGAAGCTGTGTGAGCATTCTCAGTACCCATTTTGCACTAATTTATGATGCCTTAGATGCTGATGGAAAATATTCAAAATGGTTGTAGGTGGTACTCCAACCATTTCTGCAAGCTGCTTCTTATTCAGTCTGGCATCTTCCACTACCCACGTTTTTCAACTTTTTTGACAATGTCTGAGGAAGTGGCCTCATTAGGGTATACCAGTCAGAGGTCTTCAGTCAACTCTCTGCCTTGCTTGAAAAGACTTTTTCACATGTAAACCATGGATTTCCCAGAGCAATAGTGCATGTAAGCAGCTCACATCTCTTCCAAACTACTTTGGGGTGTTTTCTCCTGTTCGTGAAGAACTTAATTACAGTGCAAAATTCTACTTTATCCATATTTGGGGTTTGCTTCACTTTCGACATGCTTCTTCAGTGATATCTGAAAGAATGTGAATGCAAGAAGGCTGAAACTCGGCACATATACTAATAATGAGTCACACAGTCAAACTCTTTATACTAGTACTCTCACCTCTCCCATAAACTCCCCTGTTCCTTGAACTTCCTGACCACCCCCTATTATTTCAAAGTATAAAGAAATTAAAACATACAAAGAATTGTGTTATAAACCTGACTTGAGAATTTGACTTTTCATATATTCTTTTATGCTTTATATCAAATGATTTAAAGGTTTTTAAGTTTATGTATATTTATATTGCTTATTGTCTTCTTCAACTTGTGTTTTATCTGTGAGATCTGTCTACACTAATAAGTGAAGCTTCAGTTTCTTCATGTTGCAAAACATCTCATTGTTTGTATATGTCTGTATTTACTTATTCATTTTTCTATTTTCCTGGTGATGTATTATTAGGGTGTCCCCATTTTTTCCCATTATTACAAACAATGCTGCTGCATTATGAAACAAAGGATCAATGGATTCAATTACATTAAAAAAAAAACCACTTCATCAAAAACATTTTAAGAAAGTGGGAAAGAATTCATTGAATATATTTTCAGTGCATCTCCAACAGAAGGTTGATACTCAGGATGCATAACAACTCTCACAAATCAATAGAAAGATAAAGAAAAAGCTCAATTGAAAAATGGGAAAAATTTATGAGACAATTTATAGACAAGCAGAAGAGTAAACTTGAGTAATGAATAAAACATTAAAAGATGCTACATCTCACCACAAATCAAGAAAAATGCAAACAAAAGTTCCAATAGCTATACCCAAAACACTGTAAAAATTAAAACAAAACAAAACAAAACCCGATGAACTAAGTGCTAGCAAAGTTGTGGACTGATTAATACACTTTTAACCTGGCTTGAAGAGCAACTTAATAATATCTAGTGACATTTAAAATAAGAACCCTCCTACCCCTCATCACCCTCCCTACCTGATTAAGCTTTTCCAATGCTGAGAATGTATCCTGGAGAAATTGTTAGCCAGCTGTTCAGAGAGACTTAAGCAATTTTTTTTTACAGTCATTTTCAATAAGCCTTGTTCTGTTAGCATAATTTAGATCATGCAGGTAATATTACTTTTTAAATTAGAATGACTTAGCTCTCTCAATATTTAATCATCATTGTATGTTAATAAAGACTTTGATGGTCAGCAAAAAGTACCTAATGGCTCTAATACACTCATTCATTTTCTGTTACATCTATTATGTGCCTAATATGTGCAAGGGGTATATATTAGTGTTGGAATAAATAAAACATAGTAGCTACTGGTGATTAATGTAAGTTTTAAAAAACATTACTTAAATACCTTTATCTCTGATCATATAAATATTTCTGTCCCAGCTTTGCAGAGTGTATAACATGTTCTGGATTGACCCACCTGTTTCTTGTTATCTATCTCCTGTCATGACCGTAGATGATGCCCGCTCAGTAATCACTGACTGATGGTACTCAGGGAAAAAGTTTTTGATTACCTATCTCCCAGGCTCTCGTCTGAAAAGAGACATTAAAGATATCCATTTAGTCACTAGCAGGAAATGAACAACAGATACAGAATGACTCGTGAAATTACGAAGCACAGACAGGAATAATTCCCTTAAGTTCTTTCAGAGTTCCTCCATTCTGAGTTTCAAAGATGCAGAGGAAATAAGAATAATAAAACCTGATAAAGAAAGAAGAGAAGGGAAAACTTATCTTCAGTACTCTTAGTACACTACCTAATGCGTTGTCCCTAAAGCATTTTAGAGTGAAACAAAATGTATTTTTTAAAGGTTCCTTTTCTTTACCGAGAAGAATGTTAACATTTGTTTTTTTTTGTTTTTTATTTATCAAATGCTGTGTCCTAAATATTTCAGCATGATGTACTCCTATTACTCATAGTCACCAAATGGGTGAGCATTCTCTCGGTTGGGAAATTGGATTTTAGTTTGGTAAGCTTGATTCCAGGGCCTACAGTGTTCATGCCATTAAACCTGCCAGGAGGTTGGGAATATTGCAGACAAGCAAAGTTCTACTTCTATTTAAGAAATGAACACTTTTGTATGAGTTTTTGGGGAAAATAACCTCAGACTATAGGCAACATAAAAGAAGTTTCTGCTTTGGCAAAATGATCGATGCTTGTAGCATGTGGTGTCCCAACTATGCACTTCTGGCTGGATTTCTCTTGCTTTGTGTAGGTACAATGAGGAACAGAGATACATTTTGCTTTTCTTAGATGTTTCTCCTCCAAACAAACTAGCCAGACTCTGGGGATGGTCATCAGCATCCAGAGCACACATTTGTTAATTTTGCAGTAACAACGCAGGTCAGAGAGCCCAGATAAACTACAAAAAAGTTACATTTCCTCTAGACTTACTAGAATGCTTTGAGAGAATTTCTGCTGCCCACCGTGATTTCTTTCTGCTCTCTTGCTGCAGAAGGGCCCTCCTCCTTGACAATATTCTAACACACTAGGTGCAGTTATTACTCTGCAGAAGCAGAATAGATTCTGACATAAAATTCAATTTTGATGTCAAGATAGATGATACCACACACACACAAGGTATGCAAGGTTTATTACATATATAATGAGGTTTTGTGGGGACAGCAGGGCTTGAGGGAGCAAAGAAAGGAGACGAGCTTAGGGTTTTTATAGAGGTTGCAGGGTGAGGCTGAGGTGAGTGTTTCCACATGCAGACAGGAACTTGTGTCATTTAATTTTACAGTTGATAAAGGAAGGAGCAGCAGGGTTTTTCATTGGGCTGCCCAGATGTTAGTCATAATGGAAGAGACTGAAAAGTCATCCACCATAAAATGTAATCAGACCCTTTATTGTACTATGTGTATCCTCTGCTTCTATCAGAGCAATACACCCCTACCCCCACCCTCCTTTATAAGGGGACATAAGGAACAAGTCACTGTTTTTACAAAAACACTGACACTCAGAAATTTTGTTCATGCCAGTTGTACAGAGCACATCAAATCATTACTTTTCTTACTCATTTTCTGTACTTACAGTTCACATCATGAATTGTATTAACTTTCTCTAAATTCAATATTTACTTAACATACTTTTACTTGCTTAAATTCCTTAGTACTTCATGTGTTCAAGTAAAGTTAAAATAGAATACATATATATTAATCCCATCTGATTAAGCTTTAGAATGAGCCCTCAATTTGAGGCTAAGCAGTAAGTCTGGTTGCAAGCAATACTAGTCACCTAGTAGACAAGGAGATAGAGGGTAATGTTAAGAGGAAGAACACAGAGAGGACATAGGGCATCGTAATCTTCTGTGGGTTTGTAAGAAAACCCAAACTAGGGGCAAACATTGCATGTGCAGAGAACAGCTTTCTGTCCTCCTCCTGTTAGAGAGGATGAATGGTTTCTAGACAGGATGGAGGAAATCTTCCAAGAAGGAAATCAGAGAGACAATGATTCCGGGGCTTTGTGGGGAGGTGGAGCCCAGTGATAACTGTGAATGCGAAGTCAATGTGCAGCCAACTGGGCTGGGCAGGTAAGCCTGGAGTCCATAAGGGCAAAGGCTCTGCCTGGAGCTGGAGCAGCTCTGGGCTCTTCATCCTGGGACGGTACAGGGCATCCCAACACCGTGGGGAGAAAACAAGGCTTTAGCACAAAGATGATGAGAAGCTGGCAAGGGCTTCTATGAATTCCATGAGGCTCCCGAGGAATACGATGGCTAAGGAACCACAGACAAATACACTAAATAATATATACGAGGAGATAGGTGAAAACATCCCAGGAAATATATGAAACGAATACTGTGGAAACGTGTTTGAGATCAGGTACCAGCAGACATACAAAAAGTGAAGATGTCTAGTAACTCTTAGGAGAAAAACAGCAAAATAAATTGGGAGGAATATCCCAGATTCTATTCATTTATATGTTCACCCATTCAGTCATTCAATGACTATTGAGTGCTTATTATGTACCAGGCCAATTTTTCAGGAATGGGGAATAGCAAAATAGGGAAAATGAAGAATCTCCCTTCAAGGAGCTTGCACTTTAGTCCAGTGCTTGGAAGAGGGAAGGGATGGGCTCTGGATGAGGGCCAAGTAAGTGCCAGGAACATTGGGAGACAGAGAACGAAACCAAACATATTCCAAGATTGTGTCCACCCAGGCTTTAGGAAAAGGAAGTGCCAGTTGTTTTCATTGATAAGGAGTTATCCATGGATGTGTTTTTCTAGAAATAAAATACACTTTTAAAAAATATAAAAATATAACTTAAATCTCAGCAGGGAGCTTCCCTACTCCTCATGACATAGTAAAAATGGATGTAGAACTTCATTAAGGTGACCAGATTTTAACATTGGTAAAGCGGGACACCATTGATGGGGGGGAGGGCGTTCTTGATTAAAAATTTGGTCTATCTCCCACCGTTCTCTAGCTTGTCGTGCTTTCTTTCCAAAAATTGGGACTTTTTTTAAATGCCGCGGGACATGGGATAAATTGTTAAAAATCGGGACTGTCCCACCAAAAGCGGGACGTCTGGTCACCCTAGTTATGTGCATTGCCATAGGCAGGAGTCAGGGTATGGCTAATGAATAGCCTTCGGGTCATGTTATCTGTGAAGTTGTGCATCTTCACCATGTCAGCTCTCACATGAAACTCCACCCTTCCGTCACTTCCCACCCCACTACACCAAGCAGTCTTCACATAAAAAAGTTCTGAGCTCCTGGTTGACATGATTGACAGTCCAGAGTTTCTCAAGCCTGGCCCTCTAGACGCTTTGGGTTGGAGAATTTGTGGAGAGTGTCCTCTTCATGGTTGGATATTTAGCAACCTCACTGACCTTTACTGGAGAGATGCCGGTACCTACCCCATTTTCTGCCCAGTTAGTGACAACTAAATGTATATATTCTGGTGTCAAAACCACTCCAGGTTGAGAACTGCTGGCTTAGATCAATCATTCTTCACTTTGGAGCAGGGTTTTACACAAGGGGAGGGGGGTGGAGGAGGGGAGTGGCATGGAATGGATGTGGAGTGTGGCAAGTGTTATCAGTTTCAGGGCCACCTTGTCACACAACTGCAGAGGGCACTCTTCACATTTCATTTCATATAATGACACTTCTAGCTCACATCCCCTGTGCATAACACTCTTTGAGTTGTTCGACAGAAACACCATCATGGTTACCCTTCCAAAATACAGTGTCTCCTTTCAACCCCAGTCACACATCTATGCCTCAGCCAGTCAGGAGAGCAAACCTGGAGGCACCTGTGAATTAGGTGAAGTTCATCTTCAGTGCTTCTTTCTCTGTGGCTCTTGTTTTCTTCAGCTTTTTCTATTCACTTCCACCTCCAGGTCTCCTTGAGTTCATTGCCTTCCCATCAAGAACCAAGTTCTCTGGCTGTTGCAAAAAGTTCACTGTGCGTTAGGGTAATGGGTCTGAAGAGGGGCTGACAAAGAATTGGATCTTTGATAGTGAAAGCAAAGGTTCCTATAACACCTGGACGTAGTAATGCTTATGGTGTTAGTCACTCACTACGTGGCAGTTCCTATGCTAGGCACAGTATCTGTATGCCCCATTGAATTTTAACTATTGTCTTAGGAGGTATCATGACCATTCCCACAAAATAAGACTTGAAGAAGTTAAAGAAGTTTCCCAGTGTTAAACAGCTAATAGGTAATGGTTGTGGGATACAGACCCAAGTTGTCCAAGTCCAGGGTTTGGGCTCCAAACAACTTTCCTATAAAATGACCCCTCAAGAACTGACAAATTTTAGCAACTTCAAATATTTGTGTAATGAATTCAGAATGTAGAGGTTTGTAATTTGTAGCAATGTTGTTCAATAAGTCACTATAACAATAATGTTATATTTTAAGTTGCTACATACCTCCTTCAACCTGTAATTATTTCAGTTGAAATAAAATAGTACCTACCACACACACACAAAAATGACCCCTCAAAATTATACTACACATGTAATCACTGTGCAGGTAACCATTTCCTATACCCACATCTAAGGCTGCCTTTGCTCATCCTGACCACTAAAACAGAGACAGAAGAACTGAAGTAGAAGCTGAAGGCGAGCTGGGATGGCTCAGTGGGTTAAACCCTCACTTTGCAGCCCTGGAGACTGAGGATCAAATCCCAGCTCTGGCACAGGCAGACCCCTCAGTTCAGTTCTTGCCGGGGCCTAATTGGAAGATTCCCAGCCCAGTTCCTACCCTGCACAGCCCCGTGCCTACCTGTGGAGTGAAACTATATGGAAAACTAATGCTGTCAACTATGGAGACTGCTCTGGGCCCTCCCCCTTCTCTCTGTCTCTGTCTGTCTGTCTGTCTCTCTGTCAAAAACAATACAAATAAATCTTTAGAGGCTGAGATTTACCTTCAGGGTGGGAAGGCCAGTGGGAAGCACCAGGCAGGCAGCTGACACTGGGCTAGTGCCAGACAGCCTTAAGTCAG